>WBMW01005986.1:1292903-1348890 GCA_013396635.1 Penelope pileata | reverse complement strand
GGGGGGGATGACGCATTAGCAAAATGAGAAAGTGTTTAACAAAAGTGAATTAAATTCTTAAGCATTTAACCTGAAAATTTATTTCAGGAACGGTATCTTTCAGGGATGGTGGCAGGAATGACAATAGCAGGAATTCTCACCTACTAAGTGTTTCTCCAGAAACACTGCTACTTCAGAGTTCTTCCCTATTGAAAACCCTAGGATCTGAGATGCGTATTCAGGAGCACAGTTAGGCATATTCTGGACTCCTCCTTCAATGGACAGAGTCTGGCTTGTACATACATCATGTTGCTTTTGACTGTTATGGTGCTTTGCTGTTTTTTTCTTTGCTGGACTGGAATCTTCAGGTGGTGTTTGACTGCAGAATTCTCACTTAAAAGTCCGATTTGTCTTCTTACTGAGTGCTGAAATCTAAGTAATTCATTAGTGTTCTTGTGAGGCTCTGGATACCTCTTTAGTGCTGATTTACCTGTGGCCCTAGTGTGGGGGAATGTGTGACTGTGCGTATTATGGCCATGAAACACCAATATATTCAGCTCTGAGAGATCCATCTTGAGTTGCAGAGAGCTGATATCCTGCGGCACACTGATGCAGGGCAGCCTGGCACACTTAGGACTGTGCTGATAATTTGCCATCATCTAAGGCTGTTTGCAGCCCATGGAAGCTGGTGTGCTCGCAAGGCCTTACAGACTTTTCTAAATTGTATTAATTTTTGTTTATGGTTCTTGGCTCAAGTACCACCTCCTCATCTTTTATAATAGAAATATATTCATCTTACCTACGCTAGCTTACAAGACATTTCTTTGTATTCTCTTAATAGGAATGCCTTCCTAGATTTTGTAAGAGTAAATAAATATATAAATACAAATGGTGTGAGATATCTAGAACAGTTAATTTTAGTCTAGTGAACATTTACTTTCTGAAATAAATACAGATATTTCATGTAATCCTGTTCAGACATTCAGGCTGTTTGTCTAAAGTTTTTTCCCATGTTCTTTTTCATAGAAGAAACACAGCTAAATATCCTATGTGACTTACAGAAAATTATGCACATAATTTCCAGTATTTTAATAAGAGCTTGTATATGACTAAGAATGTCTTAATCCAATGATATACCACTTAATTTTGTGTTGCCTTTGTAGTGATTTTTCTTAAAAGTACTTCCAGAACAATTCTGTAAATGTCATAAAATAGAAGAACGTTAGATAGTATAAGATGTGCAAAGATTTTCTGAAACAATAACATTAACAATGATAAGACTGACAAAAAGTGAGAAGAAAAAGGTACAAAAAGTAGTGACTGTAAGATCTGTACATCACATGCCATTGCCCGGTGTGCCCGGTGCAGGTGGCAGCGCCTTGGGGCCTCTGTGAGCAGAGCACGGGGCTGCCCCAGCTCCAGGCCCCACCAGGGCACAGCTGAGCCCCGCAGTGCTGCTGGGAAGCAGAATTCAGAATGGGCAAAGTGGGGCTGCCCCAAATACGTATGTATGACTGCTGTTAGCTGCCTTTACACATGCCATACCTTTTCCTTTTGGTCCTCTCTCTATTTAGGATGAGGTCAAAATGAGATTACAAACTGATAGTCTGTACTAAGCAAAATTATTCTTTTCCTGTTCTTTCTCCTGCCCCTGCGTCAGAAATGCATGCTTTTGAACTGACTGTGTGTGAGTTTTGTTCTGGAGTAGGATTATTTGTAATATCTGTTATTTTGACTTGTAGCAGGGGTATGTGGTTTGGAAGTAAAGGGAAGAGCGGCCAGGTCATTCCTACTGAACGCAGGATCAAGCATGAGGAATTCAACCAGTAATTCTATATTCCATGAACTATCTAATGGTACATTACATTTTTATCAATTATCTAGGCAGTTAAACATGGCTAGGAGGTGCGTGTGTCTAGGAGGCAAAATCAATTAGTATTTTCCCCTGGTTAATAAATGTTAATAAATTTATTATGAGGAATAAAATAGTTTAATGACATACCTCACTTAACATAGAAGGAAGTTATGAAATTAGAAGTACTCCCAGTTGTCTGTGTGTATAAATATAGTTTTTCCATACACTCTGTCTATATTTGAATTTAATACGTAGATATAAATTGCATAAAACACACAAGAACACCAAAATTTTTCACCAGATTCATCCTTTGTGCGGACAAAATTCATCTGTAATGGACTATCTCGTGCCCTTCAAGGCAGTAGAGGGAATAATGATATTAAGTAACTTTGCCAATCACAGTGGAGTAAAATTGCTTAATACTGAACAGTGAGAGTCAACTCATAGAATTATCTATTTCAGAATAGCTTGGGAGGGAGCTGTCTAAAACTCTACAAGGCTGGAACCAACATTTTGTTATAGACCTACACTGAATTATAAAAGCAATCCCCGTTTTAAATTAGTAATTTTGGTAGGAAGAAATTTTTTTTCCCGGAAGGATTCTTGTAAATAGGAAGATGTTATGTGAGTTAATTGTGAGTGATTCATTCAGTCTGTTTTCTGGATTCTTTATCTTTTTTTATTTAGAATATTTCAGCTGTTTGTATCGTGTTTATCCTGAGTTTACCTCAAGGTGTGAAAGTGCACTTCCTTCCCTCTATTCTTGAATATCTGATTATATTTAGGCTGTTGGTCTCATTGTCTTACATTTCCATACACTACCTAATTCAGTCATCAGACCATAAGCCTAATTCATCCAAATCATTTCAAATTAAGTTGCCATGTTCCTCTTTGTTTCCTGTGCCTCACTCTATTTTTGATGTTCAAAATAACAGCACAAAAACTAAACATCCTCTATTCACCCTTTTTCATGCCTTGTAATCCCTTCCTTAAAGACTGCAGTGCATTAGAATCCTGATACTCAAATGTTCTCATGCACATGGAATTGAATGTAACTCTTTGGTTAAGGTGATGTAACAGCTGACAAAAGCTCAGTTGCCCTTATTGCGTTTGAATCAAAAATAAAGAATCACTTGAATGTAATTCTTTTTTTTACACCATCTAAGGTGCTAACATACAGTGCTTAAACTGTAATTAAAGAACGACTGTTGAATAGTAGCAATTTACCTCCTGATAAAATCTTGTTATTACCATAAAACAGGAAAAAAAATCCCTTAAACTGTTCTTTTCTCTATGTTACTATTATGTGCTCTCATGCTGCTTTTCAGTAACTGCTGATGAAAACTCAGTGATTACTGAGTGGCTGAAGTGAAGACAGCTTTTATGAGCTTCTATAAGACATTAAATAATGTCATTCTTAAGAAAATCATGCACCGGCAGGCTATTCAAAAGCTTGCAAACATGGAGCATGTAAGACTTGACCATCAAAAAGAGCTCCTTCAACATTAGTTGTTTTGTCAGTCATAACAAAACCCTGGAAAATATGAGCCCATGTGCTGTGTGATCTTCCTGAAGCTGTGCTGGTACGTTGCCTGCCTTGTGGTCTTGGGGAGCCTGCGTGACAACGTGCAAATCGCTTTTGTAGCTTGATCCAGTGGTGGTGAGACAGATACTCTCTAGAAAGGAAAATGTTCGTGCAGGCTGGAGTGGAATGCACTCTCAGATGCACTTGAGTAGAGCTTGCCTGATCACATCTGGCAGATGCTGCACCACGCCAGATGCAGTGCGTTGCAAAACAGATGAAAGAGCTTGTCACATTACAGTACCTCAGTAGTTGCAAGAAGTTGTTGACAGCAAAAGTTGAACCACAAAGCTCATACAACCAGTGAGTACCCATTCTCTTAGCTGCCAGAACAACTTTTTGGAAAACTTTGTTTGGTACGGCAGGACTTTGTGGTCTGCTCTAGGGCTTGTCATGGCCAGCACAAAATGCTGAGAGCCCACTGGGATCAGCCCTGTAGAGGTGAGTTGTTTAGGTGAGCTGGCCATGGATGTGCTTTTTAGTGACGTTATTATATCTTACACAAACTCATGCTTAAATTGTTGTAAAAAAGATGTTTTCCAGCAACATCTGAAGACCTAGGCCTTCAGAAGTACGTAGGATTCTAACTGCTGTGAAAGTCAGTGAAGTTTGACATCTACATGGCACTGAGCTATCTCACAACCTGTGAGGGTCTGATTTTAATGTGCTTTTCATGCAGAAATCTCCTAACACTTTCTTTTTTACTGCTCCTGAACCAATTTTACAGAATATTACATTTCTGTTGAAAGATGAAGGAAGTCTGCTTGCAAGTTTGGAGTGGGTTTTTTTGTTGTTGTTGTTGTTTTTTGCTCTGTTTGTTTATTGTTTGTGTATTTTTCTTTCAGTTGCAGTTGAGTTACATTCATTCTGACTTTATGTACAGAGATGTTTGCACTGGGTAATCAGTTTTGGGGAAGAGGGACAGTTTACCCAGACCTGTGTTCTTGAACTTTAAATGTTCTGTGCATAAAGAGAGCAGATAAGGAATTCCCTGAACAGCTTGGTGTCTGTAGATCTGTAGCTGATTTCACCAGGGAGAAATAAAAAAAAACCATAGGAAGCAAGTATATTACAACTTTTTGCTTATAGCTTGATTTTCTATTAGAAAAAATAATGCTAAAGTTTGTTGCTGGAGAGTTTTACAGTTCTTAATGCATAAACATGCTTACAACTACCACTGTTCTCTGTCTCTCCCCCAGTTTTACCTACAGACAGAATGATCACTCCTTATCGCAACAGGGATGAGGTTAGCCTGAATAAAGCCCTGCCCACACTGCAGCACAAATGAATGTAGCACTGCCTTATTCTACTAAGAGTGCATCTCACTGCTAGTTTTTGGGGAAAACCAACGTAATCTACAGAATATGTCATGTGTAGTTTCCTTTCTCTGTGGCATGGTAGAAGCTTTTAAAGCAGCTCACATCAGACAGTTCAGCTGTGGAGATCTTCCTGAAGGCTGTGTGCCACTGGGGAAGAGGAGCTCTTATATTGCTGCAGCGGTGATGGCTGTTTGTCAAGTGAAATATATGCAGAAAGTGGTGCCAGAGATCCACCTTGTAGCTGGGGTGGGGAAAGTGAAACCAATGTAAGAGAAATCTGTTGGGATGTTACTCTTATTAGACAGACAGACAAATGAGTGAATAGTTCCTGCTTGTTTTCTCACCGAAAAAAAAAGAAAAAAAAGTAGTTCTCATCAGTGTTATCAGCTTAGCCTCAAAATGACTTTCCTCCCCATTATTGCTTATAAACAAACCTTTATCACAGATAGCTAGCCTGCTGAATTAAGACGCTGTATTAAACAGTATATTGCTTCTGTCAGGGCCGATCGGCTGTTTGTGCAGATAATAATGCCAACTGCAACAACAACAATCAGCTAGTGTAAATTAACTTAACTGTGTGAAATAATGCCTCCTATATCAGATTAGCTTGCTGAATGACTTTATCCTTAAATTAAAGCTTGCTGGGGCGTAATAGTAAATCATTTAAATGGTGCTGGGCTTTTCAGGTAATGTCTTCATATATTACTGTAATTTCAATTCGCCAAGGCATGCAGATGGCTGTGGTCTCTGGTTCCTTGTCTCCAAAGCCTCTCCCGTGCTGCCATTTTGTAATTACAGCGCAGGCATGCTGCCTGCTGCCGTTAGATTTCCCATGGTGCACCAGCAGCCAAGGCAATGTATTTTAAAATTATTATTCTTGTGTGGCCCTCATAACATAAATGTAAATCTTTTATGCTAACGCTGTCAGGGGTTTAGCACTAGGGCTCCAAGGTGCTCTGATGTAGAAATCACCAGCAATCTATCAACCAAATATCATTTGGGATCTGGCAAATGACTTGCATTTTGGGAGGATCGTAAGCAGAGCATTATTGTAAGGTTAGAGAGTGATTTTGTTACTTGCTACTTGGAAGCCTTGAAGGTGTTCTTTATTTATTTATTCTGCCATCGTACATGGGAGTTTAAGTAAGAAATTCTGCCCTGGCTCAAATGGCCAACATATGACTTGCTGAAAGCTTACTGTACTTAATATGCTGAAGATAACATCTGAGCATATAACAGCCTCCAAATTAAAAGCCTTAAAATATATCAACAAGACCAGACTAAGATATATAGCTGTTATAAAAGCAATATAGAGAAAGAAATTCTCCTGGGTCTGTGCTGTAAGAAAGAATGGGATTATTTAGTCCTTTATGCTCACGTGCAAAGATTTGGTGATTGCTTGGTATTAAAAATGCAGGTTTTATTGCCTACTGTTTCATAATTTTTTTAATTTGCATTTTATAAAAGGGCAACAAAATCAAACGGTTTGAGAAAGCCTTGTGATCAGTGTTCACTGTGCACAAGATGCCCTTGCTGCTGAGCACCGCGTGTCAGAGCTCTCCCCCAGCCGAAGGCAGCGTCACTGAGTGCCGCCTCCCCGCTGAGCGGTTCCGGAGCACAGCAATGGGGTGAGTGGAAAGGAAGGTGCGCCCGTGTGTTTATGCAGCTGAGAGCAGAATAAGATTAATGTAAGATCTTGAAGGTAAATAGTATTGCATCTGCACAGCTGCAGGGCTGCTTATGCTGGGTCAACGTTCACTCAGGTGATCGCTGCGCTCTTCCGCACTGTTCTTAGCGGCAGCTTGAGCTGGCTGCTGGGCGACATGTCCCACCCAAGTTTCTGTTTCCAAAACAAGGAATTTGCACATCCATTTTGAATGCCTATTTGTGACAGGACTCAAGAAAAAAGCCCGCTTACTGAAAAGCTGCAGGCCTTCAGGTGTCACGCAAACGCAGCTGCTTTTGGAAGCAGAGGCCAGGCTACTTGGCTGAGTTTTTGTACAGCACTGTGCATAAATCAGTCCCAGATTTTTCTGATATCGTTAGCCCTGGTTGAGTCTGTGTACAAGTAAAGATTTAAGAGCATTGCTTCTGTGGCAGGGAGCAATAAAATTCAGCTGTTGCCATTTCTTCCACCTGAGCACTTCTGAACCTGTGTACCAAGTTTTCCTTCTCCCATGGTAGTTGTAACCCCCTTGCAAATTGCAGGTCAAAGCACATTAGTCTCTTTACACAATGCACAGGTAGAGAAAACAATCCTAACATTTGTAAGCAATTGTGGCACGCTGTAGCTCTGCAATCCCCAGGAAAGAACAGAAAAGTGCTGGGTCAATTGCCTCTTGTCTTTTGGCTTCTCTCCAAAATTTGCCTCTTGTCTTTTGGCAACCATCCAAATCTGCTTGGACAACACAGAACAGAATATTTTAAGACTGGGCACACACAGTGCCACAAAGTGGCATTCCTCCAGTTTTATATGATGCTGTATGTGCAGCCTGATCCTTGTGACCAGGTCCCTCCTCTCCCAGATGGACAGTCAAGACAACACGCTCTTCAGAAGGTTCTGTTGAGCCCAGTCTGCTTCTCTTCCTGAGACAGGGCATGTTGGACTTGCAGCTGGATGAAACAGTGGGCTGTGCTAAACAAGCTGATCTATTTAAAAACAGACATGAGCAATCAAATCTTCATGCCCATCAAACTTTTTTCTGTTATAGATGTGAGCTCCCATGAGTCTGCTGTATTGAGGCTGTTAACTATAACAACTTAAACCCACTAAAACCCTAAAAGGCTGAACTGCAAAGAGATATCACAGAGGAAAGAAAATCAGAAGTGCCACCACCCTTGTCATGCTCTTCTTAGCTATCACAGTAACCATTACTGGCTTTCATTTTGCTTCTTCCTTATCTGCTGGTGATTCATGTCAATGCTTCTCTGTTTGTCACTGCAACTTCTTTTTTCTCTGCATCTCTCAAAAGCTACCTTTTCCCATTCTCTTCTAGAGATGGGCAGCATGACAACACTATGTTATTCTGATTCTACTTGTTGGGATTTTTAGTAAAGTGTGTGTATTGAAAGTGCCAAAAGCCAGCATTATCAAGGAATTTGATATTATCAGATATGTGGTCCCACTCTGTTTCTGTGTTACAAGGCTGGACTAATGTTACTTGCACAGCATCACAGCTCCAGTAGCAGGAAGGGTGAAAGGCTAAAGTGAGCTAACTGCCCTGTTCTTCGCAACCTAGTGTAATTGTTTCTGGCCATCTCAGCAGTACGCCTTGGGGACTGTATGCATACTGACCCTGGAAATGTTGTAGCAGGTCGGAACTGAACCATAGCATGGTGTAACATACCACTTGGCAAAGTCTTTGTGCCAGCTGAGTAGCCTCTGGGATTTCACCCTAGCACTTCTTAGTGTCACCTAAAGTCACTTAAGCTTTTCTGTCTGCCTTGGGAAATTTTTGTAGATTCAGCTTTAGATCTTTTCCAAATTGATTTTCAGGATGTTTCCATATAGCAGTGAAAATGTAACATTCTGTAACATTCACAGACCTACCTCACATAGGCTTTTTTTTTTTTTTTTTTTTTTTTTTTTTTTTTTTTTTTTAATTTTTTTTTTTTTTTTCTTTTTTTTTTTTTGTAAAATGCTATATTTTACACCTCTATTCCAATAATCCATGCAGGGTGCAAACATCTGCTGCTACAGTCCATGGCTCTTTGTCTTACGTCTTCCCGTTTCCAGCCTTGCCATCACCCGACCTTGGCACTTAATTCTTCAGCAGTCATTATTCCCCCTAGGAAGCAAGCACACTGAAACAACCATGCAAAATTCTTAAGTACCACCAATTCAAATTTATATTGTTGCAATCTGCAGTAAAATCGGATGAAAGAATTTGTAATTCGTATTTTCGTGAAATTAGGCTGGATTCTCTATATCTTTCCATTTCAAATGTAAATGTAGTAACTTTTTATCATCTTTTTAATCTTATCTGCTGTACATGTAATGGAAAACTGGTCTTCATTCTGTCTGTGAATTTTTTTAGTATATTATTCAGTATGCTAGTAGAGCAAGTAAAATCTCCTTACTTCTGGCTATTTAAGCTAGCAGGACATAGTACATCTGTGATTATATTTGATAACATAATCTTTAAGAAAGGTTAGGGTCCTTGAAGACTAATGAATGGGTAAAAAAGTGACTTTTTTGAAAAGTTATGTTAAAAGAGAATTATAATAAAAAGGAAGTTGAACTGAAAGTTAATCACTGAATTTGCTGGGATATGGACAAAGGAAATTCTAATACTAATCTGTAATCAAATATCATAGTAGGCTTTGTTTTATACCCCAATGACAATTTGTTTGGACTCTAAGGAGAGTGCGTTGAAGAACATTCCATGCTGACTTCTCAGTGTGAGCTGACTGATGTGGTCTCCTCTCCTATTAATCAATAGTGTGCTGTCCTGATACAAGTGAAGGTAATCCTGGATTATGGTGGGGTAAAGGGAAGAAGGCTACAATCCTTAATATTCATATGTATTTCCCTTAATATTTTCTCAGATTTTTCTGAAATGTTTAATTTTTCTGTAGAAAATAGGTTGCCTGCAGTTTCACCTATTCCCAATGATTATTTATAATCCTCTCTGTTGCTCTAACCTGAACAGAACTGGAAAAAAAAATACAGGGGAGGGTTGAATCCCATTGAAATGCATGTGTTTGATTTATTTACTTCACTGCTTGCTAGGGAAATAGATGGAGCAGTTAATGGATGAACACCTGCTATTGGGTATTCATACGTCCTTAGTAAGCCTTCAGAAGCCTAAAAAGATTTTATTATCATTAGCTAATTGAAACTGAGTTCAAAATAAGAAATAATGGTGATCATTTTTCCTAGCACTAAAGCTTATGTTCCCTCCCCAATCATTGTTTCTAATTGTAGCCTCATCTGCTTGTTACATTTTCCTTCTTTTTCAGAAGATAGCTAGAAACACTTTTTGTATATATAGAGTTAACAGAGAGCAGATCGATTGCATGCTGATTTTCCATAACAGTAGAGATTGTATCTGTTTCTTTTATTTATTGGAAATTACACTGATTCTGGGCTTTTATTTAATCACAGAAGTACAAGTGCTGCCCCCTCCATGCTGTGGTAAATGACATTTTGTGAATTTCTGGGTCTGTGGAAGTCAACAGAATTTCTGCACTTCGGTGAGGCCAGAATTTCCCCTTTACATGTATGCAGACTTACATTTTGTTTTTCTGTCTCCTTTTTCTTGAATTTGAGGTGAAGACATATGCTTCTAAGTGCTTCTGCTGCATAGATTAATTCCTAATAAACCAGGTAGAGAATTTTGTGGATGGCAGGAGTTACTGCTGTTAATGACTGGTTTTGAGCATCCATCAAAGCTCTGGCATTTTTTAAGGTTGATATGCAGCCCTTTTTCTGAGCCTCCAACACCATCTTTCTTCCTGAGACTTGGTGATATTTTACAAAATCTATCATATAACCTCAGTTGCTCTGGACATTTTCTTCTAGGTCTGGAATGCAAGAGTCAGCAGCACACTACTATCAATTGTGCTAAAAGATACTGACAAGTCATGTATTATGAGGTTTGACCTCTAGCCATGATATAAGAAGCCTGTGCAATGTGCCTTGAATTTCTGACCCTGAAAAACAAATAAAGAACAGAGAAAGTGTTTCTTCAGCTTCACTTCTTATAGGAATGAGCAGGAAATAAGTGCCTTCTGGTTTATTGTAGCGCTGGTGGAATTCTCTTTTTCTGTTCTCATTACATCTGAAGTATAAAAAAGTATGTGCCCAGACTATGAAGAAGAAGAGAAGATTGAATAGTAGAACATGAAAAGCACGAGGAACCTCTGTTGTGTTAATTCTCTTTACTAAATATACTTTAAATTGAGAATATTTGGAGAATTTCAGGAGTCTGATTAAAAAAAAAAAAAAGTAGTAGTCCTCATTTCAAATTAATCTTTTTTCGATGACGTAACATTATAAAAATAGCTTAGTGACTTTAAAACTAAAATGAAAAAATGTATCTCCTGTATGGAATAGTCTCCCACAGACTCACAGTATGTGCTGAGAAAGCTTGTTCCTGTGGTCTTGGGGATCTTGGATTTCACAAGACTCCCAAACCAGCACAGACCGTAAATGGAGAAAATCAAAGGTGTAGCTGTTGCTCTGTAAAATAGATTATTTCATGTGAGAGATGGTTCTAATATCAATTTTGCAAGCACTGAAGCTTTGGTGTTAAGGACATGTGCTTGTCTGACTGGGCAATTTCCTGCAGTAAGAGAAAGGGACATTTGGGATGGACTCTAACTTGTATTTGATGCGTAGAAAGTTTTGGCCCCAGAGTCGAGGATACTGGATAACTGGATTCTGAATATGGGCTGCAGAGGCTTTTTCTCTGTATTTTGCCTTCCTTGATGGGAAGACAGCCCAGATAATCTGCAAACTATGAAAATGAGAGCTTAGAGGCAGTTTGGGGTGCACTCCTGAAAATTACATAAAATTAAAAGGAAATGATTCTGACCTTTGCATACATTATTGTGTGATGAAAATCAGAAACCAAATTATTAAAGCGCATATTAGTTTTATACAACTCAGGGGTTGCAAACACAGTTATGGTGCACTAGGGCCCTAAGCATGCCTTCAGTACAGGCTGTATTTTTCCTCAAGAAAATACTCCAAAGTCTTTAAAGTGACTTGACCATCTCTCAGATGTGAGAAGTAGGAAACAAAGTCAGATGTTCATAGTGTCCATATTCTGGAACTTGACAAATGATTGTGCAAAAGGTACCACTTTCCCTTTCTGCCTCTTCCAGAGTGCGTCCTGCTTTACCAGACTGCTTCTGATGTTAGCTCAGGATGTTGCTTGAGCATGGCTTTTACATTCCTGGACATTATTAGAAAGCAAGCTCTAAGATAGGAGACAGGCGGGGTTTTACTTTTCTTGTGTGTCCCACGGGGGTGTGGTTTCAAACGGATCCTCATGGGCAAGTGTAGTGCTCCCTTAGTAATCACATCTCTTTTCTTTCTTTTTGCTGAGATTTCCCCAAATGTTAAGCTGAAACAAAATTTAGTAACTGTGAGATACTGAAGTGACAGCATAGTCGTGGTGTTGGAAAGTACAGCAATCTCTTACCTTTACGGATCCAGAAAAGTTGTTCTTAGAATTTGCTTATATAAAAATTCTGTATAAGATATATTTTTTTAGTGTAGTTGGTAAACTGCCTGCCTTTTTGTCGAGCTCATCTTTTAAAATATGATGCATTACCTTACAAAAACAGTAGAGAATTTTTCCACAAAAATCCATATCTTGTCCCATAAATAAGAACGTTAAATGATGAGTGCTTCCCGCATTATACACATCCCTGGATGTGATGTCCTTCTTGGTGAATTTTTGTTAAGAAACAAAATACAATTTTTATTGAGATCAATAAAAGATTAAGGTGACAAAGTGATTTATCGGTTATACTGAATGCTCATTTTTTCCCCAACAACAACACAGCCAAACAAGAAAAAAAAAGAGGATGCCATGAAGTGTTTTGTGTTTAGCTTTGTTTTTACCTTGGGTCCTTGGAAAACTGGGAAAAAGAGCTAAGCCATTCATCAAATCTTAAAATAGTGCTTAAAATGAGTAACTACTGCTCTGGCCCTCAGACTACAGCCTATGGAGGAACTTATTATATGACCCACTACACACCACAGTCCGTGGAAATACTTCCATTAACTTCAATAAACATAACTCCAATACTGCGTAATGAAAGCAGGAGAGAAACCAATTTATCAGTGCATGAGAGATGGTGCTCACCACCAACTCTTTTGATTACTGCAAAGCCGGTTTGCCTCCTTGATGTATGATTTGATGTGCCTCTGAAGAAAACTTTATTTAAAAGCTCTCAATGTGGGGTGGATTAAACGTCCCTAGAAAAAGATCCCCTGAACACCTTTTTTTCCCCTTAGGATCCACATCTCATACTGGTTTCCCCTTGTGTGAATTTAGGTAGGGTCTGTAATGAAGCGGTCTGAAACTTGCTGCTTCTGACTGCTGAGCTCCTCCCTAGAGCTGCAGGATTGCTGCCAGGGCTGGGTCCCATGTGTATTGGGGTGTGGGAAATGAAGCAGAACTGCCCTGAGCGTTCCAGATGAGGGATCACCCCGGTGCTCCGAGGGACTCCGGGCACTGCAGGGAGAGATCAGAGGCACACAGCATTGGTCTACCTGACTCCCGCTGCAGAACATTTTTTCACCATCTATTGATTAAGTGGGAAATACCTAAATCTGCTTCTGTCTAGTCTGAGGAAGGAAATACTAGGTTTACACCCTCTGTAAAGCTGTTCACACTTCACTTCTGTCTGGTCATTACTTACAGCCTGACCCAAACACCTAACTTAGAAGGAATGCCAGGATCAATACTGGCCATCTTGTATTTCTGCAAATTACTGTTGACTGAAAAATACATGTTTTGCATGTATGCCAGCAGACAGACCTTACAGAACTGCATGAGTGAATTGAAATGTGAATTTACACTGAAAGTGCTTGCTTGAAAAGCTTTGTTTTGAGGGATGTTGTACTTTATAAATCTGGATACAGGACTGATCCTATATCCATTGTGTAAACTGTTAAGTGTAGAGTTTAATGTAGATTTTCATAGTATGAAAAACCATAAGAAATTACATCTCAGATCCTAAAAAATGCCAACTCCAAACATAAGTAAAATTTACCACTTAGATAAATGTGATGACCCACACTTCATTAACACAGGTTCAATCAAGTGCAGAGCATAAAGCCTGACCATTTATGAATGCTTTCATTACTGTGCTCTGCTTTTAAATAATATTTAAAATTTGCATTTGTTTTTTCTGTGATATATTCTTAATCAATTTCCTATAGCACCGTTACAGCATTTTACATTAAATTTAATGCTAAGACTAATTTCATCTTAGTTTTTAATATCAAGTCCTTTCCATGAGTTAATATTTTATACATATTTATTTCAACTTGTGTTGCAGTGTCCTTGAAATTGTTGATACTGTTGATTGTAAGTGAAAACAAAATTTCATATAGAGATATGGGCAAGGCACATTGTGAACAAGAAAGCTCAGGCCCGTTTTCAGTGTNAGAACTGAGAATTAAAATGTCCTTGGCTCTGTTCAATGCTGCCGGGTGTTATCGGCCTTGTTTTTCTTCTAGAACCAAAACACAGTTTTGTAGCAGACGCTAAGAGAGAAAGTTGCAGTTAGAAACTAAGGCAGTGGTCTCTTGCATGACTGCTACAGAAGTGTTTCTCCTTAAAGCCTGACATCTTTTAGCAGTGAGATGTGCAGCCTTGCAAACCTGTTGGCTGTAGCAGCCGTCAGCCATTCTTGCCCTTCCATGAGCTCAGCTCGGTTTCCTTCCTGCTGATGCTTAAGGCTGTGACCTGAAAGCTGCAGAACTCAAGGTGGGAGGGGATGCCAGTGCCATGTGGGCACAGCAGCGTGAGGCCTGGGTCCTTTCCTTCTGGAAGCTGCCTGCCCTGTGCGACCTCGCTTTAACACAGTACGATCTGATGCACATTAATAGCATCAGAATAGCATTTTTTGCCTGATGGCTATTTGTTGTACCGAAAAAAAAAAAAAGGAAATTTTGTTCACTGCTCATACTGAATTGGGGATTTGGAGTTCAAATTGCAGTTTGGCTCCATCTCTAAAGAAGATGTGGAGTTGGAGAGTCACTGACATATGGAAACTGGGGCCAACCAAATGCTGAGTGGAAAATGCCTGGAGAAAGAATGTTGGTGCAACACACCAATGGTCCAATGTTAAAAGCAAAATGACATCAGATTTTTTTAATCTGTAGTCAAAAATTATTGTGCACATATGCTTTTTATTCTCATTTGTAATATATAGAGATTGCTTTGTTTGATTCTTTGTTTTAATTATGCTTAGGAACTCCTGAGACTTCAAAGCACAGACGAGCTGTGGGTTGCTTTAAAACAAAACCTGACTTTTCAGTCTGTGTTTATCCTGTGCTACTGGAGAGGAAGAACATGTGAATTGTGCAGTATCTCTTTGAACTAGACAGAATCTCAGCTGCCAACATGATCTGTTGCAATGATGTTGTTTTTGAGCCTTCTGCATATTTTTAAAACAAGCTAGTCTGTGTGTGTTCATTCGTACATACAGCAGACATCTTGCACCGCCCTCCATCCTGCCTAGTGTCCCTGCTACTTGACAGTTTCTGAGCACAGTTCTGATGGCAATGTGCTGAGCAACCTCAGCATAAAGCTCCCTGGGGCTTTCTTGTGACAGAGGGGGACAAAAGGAAATGGAATAGAACAGGACAATTGAGTCCAGTTTGATTTTCTGGAGACCAGTTTCTGCGCTGAATCTTTCCGTGTGACTGTTGGCCAAGGCAGTTATATCTCTCTGAGCCTCAGTTTCTCCCATGTTAAAGGTCCTAATGACATTGCTTTACTTCACAGAGGTTGGCTTTCAAGGCATATGTGGCACAATATTAGGTTTTTAAAACCCCATTTTAAACCATTACAATGATGAGGTAAAAACAGAATTACTGTAATTATTGAAGATTTTTTGGTTTTCCTCTGCAACAATTGCATTAATTTGGTTTAGGTATGTATCCAAAACTGTGGGAATGCAACCACGTTTCACTTTTTTTTTTTTTGTTTATCAGTCTGGACAAGAAGCCGTGTACAGTATGCTCTAAAACATGTTTTCATGTCTTAAGACCATCCTGGAGCAAAAGGAGGGTATCTTCTGTCTTCTTCCAAAATATTATCAGGTCTTTTGCACAGATTTGTGATATGAGCTGCATTTCCCCTGCATTATCCTTCATGTGGTCTTCACTTTTCAGTTTGGTGGAGGTAGTAGCTATCAGTCTAAATACACATTTTATCCAACTACGTCTTCCAACTGAGATAAACGCTTTCTCTTCTTGATCTTCTCTTCCTTACTGAGGAGAGAAAGGCATATTAACATCATTTTCTCTTTATGCCTCCTGTGCATGTTAATGACCATGTTCTCTATATTTTGTTTGCTCGTTTTGCACTGCTTTCCAATGGGATAGTAATCAAGATTATGTGTAGCAAAATGTTAGTGACAGCATGTGAATTGAAAGACCTTTACCCATACATGGTCAAAAGATTTTATGCATCATTTGCAAAAAGCAAGAGTTGTTCTAGTGCTTTGAGGAGCTCTGACTTGTGCAGAATTATTCAGAGCCAAAATATGGGTAGATGTGGGGGTCTAATCTATAGATATCTTAAAATGTAGTTATTTTATTTGTTTGAAACATCCTTCTTGAAACAATATTCAAGGAAAGTCACAAACTGCTTATTAGCGTATCTGTATTTTATGGGATTACATTAATAAATAATTTCTGTTTAATTAAGACAGATGAGATATTTAAAGTAGTGCTACTGCTAGGAATTTAAAGTTAAAACAACTGTGCTTACTACGGTATCACCAGGGTTGCAGGGAAATAAAGAAATAAAAGAAGCAGCAATTTATTATTTTAATGGGTAGGACACAATCAGTGGGAACCGCTTGTTTGGGGAGCTGGTTAGTGTCTGCTGTGCTGGTTACTGCCAAATCCAGGGTGCTTGTGTTAATGTAGCTCATTGAGTGAGTCTGATATATAGAAGTCACAGGGCAGAAAGAAAAATGTGTATTTTTTAGAAACAGGATACTCCTGCTTTATGTATGATGTTTGGCTTAGTTAAAGAACACCAGTGGAGGACAGAGGATAAATAGAAGTCACTTTCCCAACAGAGCTGGGTTTTGCATTAGTGATGGGCAAGATTCATTGTGCAGTAGGGAAGTATTTTGGAACATGACAGCAGCTAAGAAGGGTCCTTCACACAGGTGCCGTTGATGGAGGATGCATCTCTTGCATGCACTTAGTACAGGTGCCTAAGTAGCACCAGTACCAGATAATTGTGTAGGGTGGGAAGTGAACTTGCAGGTGGTCATGGTCTCAATATTTATGTATTAATTACTTGGATTTGCACACAAACAAAACAATTTCAGTAACTTGTAAAAACCCCATAAGCCAAAATGGCTGTTGATGCCAAAGATCCATCCGCTTATGGTCTTTCTCTGCTCCTTTCTTCCCATATAAAATTCTACTGACTTCTCCTTGGGGAAGGAAGCTGCCATCGTAAAAAGATCAGATAAGGAGTGGCGAATAATAACAGCAGCATTAGCAAAAAACTCGGCGTTATACCACTGCTTCTGCCACGGTTTCTCTGTCCTCCCTAGCAGGTTCCCTGAAGCAAGATGCAATATATCTCCTAGTTTGAATATTTCATTTCCAGGGGTACATCTGGTTTTCTTTCATGTTATATTCAGCATTACCTATTTATAACACTTTTTAAAACCGATTTTCCAGCTTCTTGATATGGTACAAGAGAAACAGAAGCTCTGTATCAGTGTAAAGATAAAAGACATGAGGAAAAGAGGAAAGTAATAATTGGTTGCAAAGCAAGTTATGAACCTAAAGCAAAAAATAAAAGTGGAAGAAAGAGAGGAAGGAGTTTTATAACCTCGGTAATAGCAGGAATTACAATGTGCTGTGTACACTTGGTTTGTACTTTTATACCAAGTTAGTGGATAAGGATATTTATCTGATGTTGTTTGCTCTACACATAAACTCTTCTGATTTAGATGATAGATAGAAACCATTTATACAGATAAACACAGTAGGGGTCTAAACATGGATCCCCGTGGAACACCAGATGTGAGTAAATGAACATTTGATTTTCCTCTTGTCTGCTTCTGACAAGCTGATGGATAAGAAACCATCTCCTGAATTCCCTTAAAACCTGATAGCACTAATACAGATAATAACATAGAGTGAGATATGGTATTTATTAAATCTGCTCTCTAAATATTAATACGACAGCAGCTGTGATCTCTCTACTCTCTAACTGTACTCTTTAAGCACTGTGTCACTTGCTAACAAAGATAAATGCACAGGGCTGGTGTAGAGGGTTTAGGACCACAGGGGTATTCAAATACTTAAGATTCATGCAATTTAGAAATTAATATTCCTCATCACAACTGATTAAATAAAAGGAGTTTGAGAAATTTACAAAATTGCTTTTAAAATGGAAACAGATTGTGTGAATGGAATAGAAAGCAGCTACGTTAATACTTTTTTGTCCATTGTCCCAGGTGGAGCTAATGCTAACCACTGAAGAGTGTATTAGCAAAAAGGAGCTTTAGTATTTCCCAAGTTAGAAATATCACCTCTGAAGTGTCAGCAGTTTTATATCCATTTTTCTTTCCCTCTCCATTTCCTCCATATCTCTGAGGCAAAATTCTTGCAGAGGAAAAGGCCACAAGGGGCCATGTCTTGGCCAGATGCTTTTATTCACTGTGTCATGTCTTTTCCAGAGCTAACTGTCAAATGCACTTGTAGTTCAGGCGTTCTTGCGTGATGGGGGCGACTGCCAGTGCTGTAACTTTTTCTCTGAAGTTAAACACACCACCTTCATCTTGCCAAAAAGTCCACAAGCCCAGCACCTTTCCGCTCACATGTGCTCCTTAGTTATTAGCCAAGTTTGGTTGACTTCGGCTGAACTGGGCTTCCAAGCAAGGACCAGGAGCAGCTTTTGCGCAGGCCACAATCCTAGATTCTACGTCTCTGGGAGAGTGTTACAGTGCCCAGACAAGACTTGGAGCTGTGTGTGGAGCTTGAAGGTGCTGAGCACATGCAGTTCGCACTGATTACAGGCAGAGCTTGAGGTGATACTCAGCACAGATGTCCAGCCAGCTTTGGGAATCCCACGGTCCGTGCTTGAATTTAGTTTAGTGTGTTCTTTGAGTTCAATTGCACACGTGGAAGAGGAGGCCCCTTTTGTTTCGTAGCAACTTCTGTGGAAAAGTTACTCATTTGCAGAAAAAAAGCCCCACTTTTTTGCACCAAAGCAAAACTGTTGGGATGACATGTATAAGGGAAAAATTTCTTGGGAACTTGCTGGAGCCATTGAGAATTTTTCCAGCCAGCTGTCTTTGATTTGAGCTGGTTTGTTTCTGGATGCTGTTAACCTCTCGGTCTGATGTTTCTGATTTTGCTGTGTGGGTGTTGAGAATGGGCTGTAGGTGCCTCCCGTGCGGCGGCAGCGTCATCTCGCTCTTGATGAGATAACACATTTCCATAGGCTCTTCTGCGTAAAGTCCGTCTGTCCCATCTTGAACGTGCTGATTAGTGCTTTCATACAGAATTCAATAAACACAGTTGCAGTACTCAGAATAATGCTACTGTTAGGAATGAAGAGCTAATTGGCTTTGAAGGAAATAACCCACACACAATTTGTACCACTCCACTGGTTAGAAACTGGACCATGGATAATTGAGATGGTATGAAACACCTACTGCCTCATGCTCACGATTTTTGGATCCATTAATTCCTACAGTGTCTTGTGCCTACCTACAGGGGGGTGTTACAACAGCTTAGTTCATTATAAACAATTCTGCCCCATTTGCTTCAGAATTTTGTGCTTGTTAATCCATAAATGTGTGGAATGCAAATTTGCAAACAAAGGAGCTTGGAGGCAATGACTCACTTCTGCAAACCGCTGTTACAGTATGGTGTAAAAGATAAAAATTTAAAAAAAGGAAAACCACATTTCCACACAGATGACTTTTATGCTTTTACTTGTGGCTGTAAGTGAAGAAGCTTGAGGGTGGGTTGTGGGCATTGTTTAGGTTTTTGTATTGTTCTGTTCTGGTTTTGGTGTTTGTGGGGGGGAGGATTGAGAACCTGAATCACAAAAAAACTAATCCAAGCTTTTGTGTTCTATTCCAAAATGAAATTGAAGCTTGATGTGGGTTATGGGAGCATAGAGTTTGTGGTCAGTACAATTACATTTGATTTTATAGAAATAAAAAATTGAGTGAATTCTGTTACACTCAATAAAAACGTTATTCAGCGTTGTTATTGCTACTCCTGTTCTGCTCTTTGGAAGGGGTACAGAGGGAATGCCATAGTGCTCATGACAGAGCATTTATGCTATCATTGAGTAGTGTTATTTTAAATAGAATCCTGACATCAAACAAGCCTACTGAGAGTAGGCCCGAGTTTCTTGTTTTCTGTTCAAGGAACCCTTACAAGTTACCCTCGGGTGCCTAGGAATCCACCACTTGAAAAACACTCTTCTGGGTTAAAATAGTCTCAGAACGAGTCAAAATACATTTTTAAAAGGGAAATTTGTTTCATCAGATCTGGTTAAGTTAGGCTAACCTCGGTTTTTCAGCAAAGCTAGCAACAGTGTGATTGCTAGGAAGGGCAATAATGAGGGTTCTGATGTTAATATTAATAGAGGAAGTCATCTTAGAATACTGATAACTTTTATTTTCACCTGGCGTTTGGTTTGATTTCACATTTTTCACTAGCATAAGCCTAGATAAGAAATGCTCATTGAAAGTGGTATCCTGATTGAATAACAATTTCTGTTAAATGAAGTAGTCACCATATTTTTGTCTGGGTCTGCGAGAGGCTGATCCAGCCTAATGGGTAGAGAGAGCCAGCAGCATTATTCACAGCAATACATAAAGTACCCTCTTGGGCTCACCATGCATTTTATCTTTCATTATCAAATTGACACTCCTGCATGGGTAGATTCATTTTCTGGCAGGGAATACCACAGGCTATATTTCTGTACTCTCTCTCACTCCATCCAGGCTTTCTCTCAGTGCCTTGGTAAATCATCATGTTAAATCATTAATAGTGAAGAAAGGCATGCTACGTAAGCAATTATATGCTGATTAATGTCTAAGTTAAATCTCTTTCTTCAAAGATATTGCTGACCTGCTGAGTATCTCCATACTTGTTTCCTTTGTTCTTTGGTAGAATATGATGGCTTAGCAGTGCAAAGTGTTCTTAGTCCTAAATGCTAATGCCTGGCACTGACCATGAATGGCCAACATTCTCTCCCAGAGAGAGGATGTTAACTGAGGCAGGAAACAAGGGCTGAAAATTTCCAGTAAGGCTTTATCTAGCTGGTACAATTCTGCGCATGCCCACAGAACTGCCATCCTTGTTAGCAGCACAGCAGTTCTGCTGCTGCAGGCACTGAGGGGGCCCTCCCAGGGGCAGGCATGGGTGCTGGCAGCGCTGCGTCAGCTCAGCCTGCTGTGAGTAAATGTAGGTGACATGGCACGGGAGGTGTGGGCAGCCCTAAGTGCTTTCCTCCAGTGTCGCTCCCAGTGATACCACTGACACAGGAACCAAACAGGCCTTGGCTGGTGTAGGAATGGTTTGAATCACTTCATTATCCACGTGCTAGAGTCTATGCAATGCAGACAGGGAAACAATAAAATCCTGACTGGAGAAGAGTGGAATTTAGGGTGAAGGGATGAAATTTTAGGTGCTTTGCAAATTGTGTGAAGACAATGTATAAAATACAGAAGCTATTGGATTTCCTCATTGTGTCTGTGGTTCTCTGGCTGTGCAAATATAATGGCTGTGTCTGTAAAGTTATTTTACAGGTGAAAAATCATTCTGAAACAGTATAATGTAAGACCTTATGTAATTCAATGTTGGTGGCCTTCCTGAGCAAAGGAGGACACTGGATAGTCACCCACTAAATTCACGAGTCTCTCTTGCTGCTTAGAGCTAGCAGATTAAATGCGCAAATTTCTCTTTGCTGCATGTATGAATGTTTGAGTTTCTACACTGAAAAGTGTACTCACAACAGTGACCTTATGCCACAGCAATGCAGCTCGGGGCTGTTAGTTCCTTGGGCTGTAGGTGGTGTTTTCTTTCTGTGAGGAAGGGCAAATTACTGACAAATAACATTCACGTACTTAGAAGAAAAAGGTGATAACAGTGTTGTGTATCTACTGACAGAAATATAGGATATTTATGTTGATAGTGGGTTTAGACTTTTCTGTTTTTAAGTCAGAAACAGATAATGAAACATAACTGACAAGTTTCACCTCCTCCACCACAGAACAGAAGAATGTGAGACTGATCTCTTCTTTTTCCCTTACTCCTTTGTGTTGGGATTGTGTGTTCTCTCAACAGTTGAGAGCACTTGTACCATAGTCAGGACTGCAAAGGTAGTAGCACGCTAAAAGGTATTTTCTGCAACATCAGACCCCGCTTGGCTGCTCTGCGTGAAGGAATGGCAACACAAGAAACGTCTTCTGCAAACTTACTTTAAGCTTTATCTTCTCCAATGCTGAGAACTTTCACAGTAGTATTCATGTATTGCATTGATTGCTGGGAAGTGCATTCAGCTGTGAAGTGGGAACAACCGTCTCCCCATTTATGTAGCAGAATTGAAAATATACTTTTTAACAGAACCAGGGATATGCACTAGGCTATACTCACCAAGGGGAGAAGCTTTCACTTAGAATTGTTACTCAGCCTGTCTTTGGTGTTATTATGGTGCCAAAACATTCATTGTATTTAATTTCTGACTATACCAACATCCTGCCAGGTTCTGTTGTGGCCCAAGGACCACAGTGTATTGCGTGGGTTGAAATGGAAGCTGAGCATTTCTTCAAAGGTATTCAGATGCTGTACTGAATGCAAGCCCAGTAGAAAATGAACAGATCCTTTTGCTTCCTACAGCTAATTTTTGCTGTCTCACACATTCACAACTCAGCACGCAATACTCACCCTGTTATCTTAGAGGTAGCACTGTAACACTGTGAAACAGATGTTTCTCTGGAATTTGAACTTTGTGCTATGGTATTTCAACTTGTGTGGTTCATGGTTTTTGGTGAAGGTGATTCCCTGCAATTCCTCTTACCTGTTTTTCCGGTTGAGGTTATTCAACACTTGACGAAGAAGTATGGCACAGGGATTCCAGAAACGTAGCAGTTAGAAGTTTTTATTGATGTTATTGTGTGATATCATTATATTATACTAAGATTTTGTAGTCATGTATCGTGAAGCACTGTAGTAAATTTTGCTAAGTGTCCGCTTCTCAAAAGTGCTGCTACTCTAACACTTCTATCAACTTCCCCCAGCACCTCTTACCACTCCATCTCTGTTCTCAACCTAAGAAATCTGTATTCAATGCTAGCTTGACTGTACTAGTAATAAATATAGTACCACAGGCCAAGTACCCAAGTACCCCATGGTAGGACTCCTAGACAAACAAGCCAGTAGCCTGATGAAAAACACTCTGCCATGTTCCCTGGGGCAGAAGCTACAGCTGGTTTTGCAGTGGGTGGGAGGAACGAGGTTTTCTGTTAGCTCCTTACCCTAGTGCAGGCACAGGGCAAAACAAAGGAGATTAACATCAACCCTCAACTTAATGGAGAGTAGCAAGCACCCACAGTATTTTGGGACTCATGAGCGTGGAATAAAGAAAAGTATGAAATATTCAGTTGCTGCAGTAAGAATTTCTGCAAAGAACATTATATTGTACACAATGTTGCTCTGTTTTTTGTTCAACATCTCTGTTGTTTTCTTTCATCTAATGCTTTAGGGTAAAAAGGTCCATCATGATAATAGAGTTTTATCTTTGAATACATATATTTCATCTCTTCTTTCGTTGCTTCTCTATCCCTCTTTCTCTCACGCACATGTATTCTGAAATGGCCCAAAAGCACAAAACAATGTCACCCTCCAGCTGAGGGTTCCTGAGCATGCCAGAGTTTGAATTACTGCCTGGATAGATGGCACTGTTTTTGGTGCTTTTCAGGGAAAGCTGGCTAACTTATAGAAAAACTAATAAGTCTATTCAGGCTTGCAATGAAAGGTGAAACTACAGGGAAGTAGCAATAAACAAGTGAGATTTTAGGGGCTTCCAGTATTCTCAGGGGAAAAGCATGGCAAGGGAATAGGGAAGGCAACTAGAGGTAGCTCTGCTTCACAAGAAAAGCAAAGAGGCTCTAAACACTCCAAAAGAAGCATAAAATTAATAGCACTTTGAGGCAAAGCATTCTCTCCTGAGAGATGTTTGGAGAATATAATGCAAATAAATTCAGTGTTAGTTTTACCAGCTTCTGCAATGATTTGAGAAGCAGAATAGGTCATAGATAGAAGCTAGTCCTGCAGTATACCTACTTGATTTCAATTGCTGCTTCATAGTGTTAATGTAATAAAAAGTCAGGTTTGTACATGTTTCTATTAGGACAAGTAATAGACCTAAATTTTGATTCCAGTGATGTTCCAGATTTTTTGTCTCACTTTCAAATCAGACAGTCCATCCCTTGAGCTGCCCTGTCCTTAATAAACTGGTAAATTTGAAAGGGAAGGAACGCTTGTATTACATTGGATCTGTTCCTGGAGCAGAAACTGTTACTAAATTCTGAGGAAGAGAATTGAGGCTTAGGGGAGCTGAAGCTTGTTCAATCTGTCAGAAAGTAGAAAAGCATGGGTGTAGGTTGTTTCATGAAACACAGTTGAAAAGTGTGTTTTAAGCTGACCATAATCATGCTTTAACCTTTCTGATCATGCTGGCATTTCTGTGGACTCTGTCTCACAAGTTCTCTTGCTTTCATGGATGGATAGCATTTATGAGCATCTATATATTTCCCTGCTAAATCAAAACCCAAAATGTCTTCTTGGCTGAGATGTGATTTATATTATCAAAACTGTAGGACCCACTAAATCTAAAGTAAATGGAAAGTGACTCAAACAGTTTTTATTTAGAATGCAGTGCAGAGCGAAAATAAAACTTAGATTACCAATTGATGATGGGCATTGAAGCTAATCCTGTACAGCCAGAGCCAGAACAGCATGTCACAAGGACAGAAGGAAAAAGCAAAGACTTTATTTGGTAAGAAAGTAAACAATTATAAATCTTCAAGGTATTAAGCAATGACAATGAATGCGTGAGTGATGCAGCAGTTGAATAAGGCAAATGTTTGTGAGACCCCTTTAGTTTATCTCAGGGTCCTGAAAATGTAATTTTAATGTTGCCCTTGTTTTATTACTTGTACTCAGTAATGTTCTTGATAGACAGCATGTTTCCCAGATCTCCAAGGAGTGGCCCATGCTTCACAGTTAAAAATAGATGGGGAAAATATTCAGGGAACGTTAACTTCAAGCAAGACTTTCTGCTCTGATTGACAGAATTCATTACAGAAGGTGTGTTAGGGTTTTCGTGCTCTTGCAACTGCTTAGCTGGCCGTTAAGCCTGACTTCTCCAAGTGTGATTCAGCCCAGATTCCCCTCCACCCTCTGTTCATTTTCTTTTCCTGGTCTTTAAGCAGCAACTCAGAAAACCAATTTTAGTTATTTTCTTAAACAAGATCTAGTTAGTTCCAGATTCTCTATTAAATCCAATTCAACATATAACCTGATCTGAAAAACAGATATTCCCACCGCTCTCTCTCCACCTTTGCCTGTTGAGGCTTCCCAGAGCTGGTGGGGTCTCCTGTTGCTCTGTGCCCCAGCATTCAGCCTAACATAAGCACCACCACAAATTGGGTCTTCTGTATTCAGGAATTGCCAGGATTTCTAACTTCCCAGGAGAAGACTCACAAGCATGACAAAATCAATCACAAAAGGAGGCAATTGTTCTCGCAGTGGCAAAGTCCCTGCTGGAAGACACGCTGTTTGAAGAGGTGTCCCAAGAAAGGAATTTGCCTACTTACCTAATACGGCACATGCTGCAGATACTGTGGAGTGCTGGCTAGGAATCTTAAGTGGTTCTTTCTCTATTTATAGCAATATTTAAAAAGGGGAAGCAACAGAAACCTCCCCAGGCATTTCCAGATGCAAAGATTCCTGAAGCTTGGATGTATTTCAAAGTAGTTTGAAGCTTGATGAATGTTTTCAAATGTTTGTGACCCACTCCCAAAACAATCCTTCTGAAATTGAAGGTAAATTGTTAGATATTTGCCCATTAGTTGCTGATATTGGACTGATCCAAGGTTATGCTCAGAAGAGAAAACTCACACGTTTATGTTGATCTGGAGGACAGCCTAGAAAATCATAAAGGTCCTTGTCGGCCTTAAAATCTGTGAATCGATAGCAAGTGCTGGCAAAAGGTCACTGGTCACAGATAAAAGGCTAGCTATCAGGCCATCTAGCAGAGCTTCTAAAGCTTTTTTATTATAACAAGGTTAAAATAAATCCTACATTTTGTTGTCAGCTACTGTTCAGCCCCTTCTGTTCCCCATGAATAGTTTCATGCAGATGTTTTCTACCTGCAGGCTGCTCCTGAAAAATGATCAGCTCTCCAGAACACCACCAAGCTGCTTGTGAGCCCATCCCAAACATTTCCCAGAGTATTGTGCAACAAGCAGTAGAGCAGCTCTCCAAACTGAGTGCCTTATGATTTATGAATAACTATGGTTTCCATTAAGCTGCAGAAAGGGGATAGTGTGTTTCACCCTGTGCTGAGAACCCCATTTGTTTCCGTTGCTGTCAGCAGTTTGCATAAGTGAATGATTTTATTTCATGTGAGAGAGAAGGCAAACACACAAGTTATCCCAGCAGTGGAAGATTTGTCAAATAAAGCTTTTAATAATGGTGTTATTTGACAGTTTTATAGTGCTTCAACTTTTGAGCAGTTTGAAGGTGTTAGGTTTTCAATAAAAATTAAGTCCTTATCTAGAATAAACTCAGTCCCTGTTGTTTTAAAAGAACTAGTCTCAGCTGCATTGGAGCCCCTTAATCTACTACTGAAAGTAAATCTCAATCCTTTTCCGTATTAATATATCTTGCAATCCATCATCAGTAGGTGTTCTGTGTATTTTTTTGCCCTAGTATATCAAGGTGGCCTGATAAACCACCTTCCTAACCAAACTTGTTGGGTGATCATTATGTTTCTCACAAGAATAAATTATCCAGTGTAGTTCTCTGCAGCTTACTTAAATAGTCCAGCAGTGTTTCCAGTCACTTTTACTTATTTCTTTAATTTGTTTAAGGTGTTCAGTAAGTTATTCAGGTGAGGAGAGAAGGAAGAGAGAAGTTGCTGGTTTTCACAAGGTCAGAGTTAATCCTATCTGTGTTCATAAATCATTGTACATCATAGGATAACCACACAGTGACTGAGGACGTGTTAATAGAAAACCAGTTCTGCACAGAAAGAAGTTCCCTTGTTTAAGGGAGGGATTTTCAAATGAATCTAAAGCTGCCTGACATTCCCTTCTAGTTAAATAAAGAGTTGTATTATTTATAGACCTGCTATGTTTCTTACAAAAGTTGGTTGGTCTTCACCAACGTACAGTGCTTAGATTTTAATGCAGACCTTTTACCAGAACAATTTCTGAGAAAGAAAAGACTCTGTAAGTTTTATGAGTGTTCAATTTGGACCATCAGAATAATAAACAGTGGTGTGAGTAGAAGTGGAATATATCTTAGTTCCAGATTATCTGCCCAAGTCCACATATAAATGTGTTGGGAGAATTGAGATTAGAAGCAGAGGGCTCCTGCCTCCAAACCACCCTGCAGACTAGTTCCACGTAGGTTGTGTAGACACAGACTAGCTCCGCTAAGCACAGAGCTCTTTCTCATGCCTAGAAATTCATTTTACATATCGGTTTATCAGCTGGTGCTTACAGGAAGAGCATTCAGCTGCTATATACCTGGCAAAATTCATTCCTGTCCTTTGCATGTCAGACAGAACATCCTCATCCCACTGATTTCAGCTTCAGAATCATTAGGTGAAGCCTTTCTACCGGGTATTATCATTAGCAGCGTTTTTGTTAAAACCAAACTTACATATGGTGTGTTTTCAAATACAGTGCTAAAATTTTCATTCCAGAGATCTCACAATCTGGTCCAGTAAACTAACTGAGCAGAAAACAGAAGCAGAAGGGAGGAAGAACGAAAAAAAAACAGCAACAAGATTGTTAGCTGATGTGCTGTAACTCTTTTTACGCGCTGGTGTCTCCCCTAAGAGGGCTTAGGGGAATTTTTAATTTCTTTTCACTAGAACTTGCTGAAAAATATCTGTTAAAGCTCTTGAAAGAGATTGCTCTGTTCTAATGCCTTGAAGTCTCACAGTCTGCTCTAGAAAGATTTATTGGTTATATGTGCTTGGTTCTCTCCTGCTGCCTCCCCTTCCAGCACTCAGTTGGGGCGTGCCAGCTTGGCACGGGGAGCACCCGTGTCGTTAAAAGCTGCCTCTGTTTAATTTCAGAGGAACCACTCTCACTGTTACCCGATGACTTTGGTTAGCAGGGATCAGACTGAGTCATTCTGTATTCAGCAGCCCCTTCACATCTCGAGCCCAGGAGAAAAGGGGGACAAAGACTGGTTTGTATTTACTGACAGCTTGAGGCAATGCCACCACAGAAATTAGAGGAGTCTTTCCATTGACTTTGTGAAAGTTCGATTGTGTCTTGGACTTCTGCTGTAGCCTAACTTAAATGTATTGTTTTTTATTTTATACACAGTCAGCTCAGAGTCTCCCTCATATCTCTTTCTCCCACAGTGCTCAACTCCTCTCTCATCACAGCAAAATCTGACAGGAACTTTCCTCTTATCTGTCTCTTTCTCTGTGCTCTCCTCCCCCTCCTGCTCATTCTTTACCTCCCTCTGTCTCTCTCATTCCCTCCCCTGCTGCTCTCAGATGGCTGGCTTTGCTCAAGGTCTGCAGGCTGGCATAGAGCATGCCTGGAACAATATGTTCCTATTAAATTTACCCTCTCTCATTGCTTCTTGAAATTAAATTGAATTTTACTCTCAAGTTTGTTTGTTGAAATTGCATACTAAAAACATCCCTGAGTGCAATCACTTTTAATCAGAAAGCTTTCCAGCATTTGTAATGATAAAACACTGTTTAAAAAGGCTAGTTCCAGCATTTCACAGAAAAGAATAAGCTTTTTTTTTTTATTTTTATTTACAGCTGAAATTAATCTCTTAAAGTCCCTCTGAAGTCTGAGTTCCATCCATGGGTTTACCTCTATCACTTTTACACCACTTTGGCCTCTCCAGGGTCAGCTAAATGGACAGAATCAAAACTTGGGAATTTTCAGTTTTGGTCCTGAGCCTCGCTATATAGCCTCATTAAAATACATGGATGGTTTATGTTTGTTTTAAGACCAGTAAATTAGAAAACTATCAAAGGCCTCACAAAGAGCACAGTAGGTTAGTCCTTTACACTGGATAAAAACAGAGCATGGATTTTGAGGTGCTGAGCTGCTATAGTTCTGTTGGCAAAAGGTGTTCTCAGCACTCCTTAAATGCTAATTCTTTGCACATTTGAGGATTAAATCTGTCACAGCTGGACTAGAAGATGTTGACAGATTTGGGAGATATGTATGTAAAATAGTAGACATTGCACAGTTAAAAAAGCCACAGAAATATGGTAAAGAAACATTCTTTTTGGATTTCACTACAGCTGGAAACAAGACCACACCAGTATCACCATGGTAATATGGAATAGGATATATTTCAGAGAGAAAATAAGATGTAAAAATTGCAGATTGATCACCCTGGAAGGTTTGAGCCATTTGTTGGCAATTCCAACATCTCAGAAAAGTAGACCACTGCCACAAGAATATGCAAAACTACAGAACCGTGCTGTGCTTCTCTCTTCTGTGCCCTGCACTTGTTTCATATGCTAAAGAGATCTTGACATCAATGGGATGTTTTCAGAGCAGAATGTGTTCCAAGTCTGCGTTAGAAATCCATTGTAGAGAGAAGAGGAAGATGTGAATGTTGGTAACAGTTCGACAGTTCAAAGTTCCAGTGTTTGCATTTTATTACAAATGGTGGTGTTCATCAGAAGCGGTCTGATGAATCTCTGGGCACTTCTGATTTTTTCAGTACTTTGGCTGGAATTAATATCTATTCCCTCAACAGACAGAGTGGGCACCACAATACAAAAGTGATTTGCACCTGGAGTACACTGTACAGAAACAAAAAGTAAAGAGGCAGATCTGTCCTAACAAGCTTGTGGTGTAAACACCACAGCAGACAAAGACGTGTGAGAATGTAGCACGTGATCCTGGAAGTATTGGTACAGCTTTATTTGTTACACACACGATAATTTTCTTGCGTTACCTGCCAGCACATACACATTCTGTCCAACATTTCCCTTGTAGTGAGCATCCCCGGTGCTACAGATATCTAAAAGATCCTTACAGTTCCTCAAGTTAGATTTGGAAATTATTTGGAAATTCACTTGACTGTCCTAATGTTGTTTTTTCTCATGAACTTCAACAAGGCCAAGTGCAAGATTCTGCACCTGGTTTTGGTCAATCCCTGTAAGCCCCTATTTTCAATACAGATTACATGAAGATTTGATTGAAAGTAGTCCTGAAGAAGAGGACTTAGAGATACTGATGGATTAAAAATTGGATATAAACCAGCAAAGTACATTCACAGCCTGGAAAGCCAACCATATCCTGGGCTGCATCAAAAGACGTGAGGCCAGCAGGATGAGGGGAGGGGATTCTCCCCTTCTGCTCTCGTGAGACCCCACCGAGGGTACTGCATTCAGTTCTGGGGCCCCCAGCACAACAAAGACAGGGAGCTACTAGAGAGGATCCAGAGGAGGCCATGAAGTTGATCAGAGGGCTGGAACACCTGTCCCATGGGGACAGGCTGAAGGAGCTGGGGTTGTTCAACATAGAGAAGAGAAGGCTCTGGGGAGGCCAGTGTGTATTGCCTTCCAGTATATAAAGGCAATAAGAAAGATGGTTAAAGACTTTTTACTAGGGCCTGTAGCACCAGGACAAGGGCCAATAGTTTTAAACTGAAAGAGGAGAGATTTGGTTTGGTTATAAGGAAGATTTTTTTCCCAATGATGGTGGTGAGGCACTCGGACAGGTTTGCGTAGAGGAATTGTGGATGCCCCATCCCTAGAAGAGTCCAAAGTCAGGATGTGCTTTAGGCAACCTGATCTAGTGAAGGACATCTCTGCCTGTGGTAGGAAGTTGGACTAGATGATCTTTGAGGGTCACAGCCAACTCAAATCATTCCATGACTGTGATTCAGAGCATAATCTGTATGATCAACAGGAGGCAGTCAGAAGAAGAGAGATCTGAGGAGGGAGGATTGAAGTACAAGTTCCCATTTGTCCCTAAGGGAAGAGGTTTGCTATTCTCTTCTCCCTACCCTGCCCTCTTAAGCTGTTTGTTCTAAATAATGCAACATAATTTTTTAGACAATCACCTTGCCCTTAGCCTTCCCAGCCATCGTCTGGATATTTTGGCCACGAGAAAACGAAGACAAGGGCAGAAGGGTTTAAAAGAGAACATCACATGAGAAAGGGCTACGGAGTTTGATCTTGACTGATTGAAACAAGCAGTATACAAGTGTCTCAGAGAAGACATGAACAATTCTTAATGATTTTTCTGCTTCGGTAAATTGACATGTCACCCCCAAGTGCCAATACTTGCTGTAGGCCATAAGAAAATAAAAACAATATCCTTCTATTAACTGACTATTGAATAATAATAGTTACACAGCAGGATATGTTATGAATCCAGAGACACTGGTTTCTGTTTTAATGTGTCAATCAAATGTGCTCCTTAAGAGGAGCAGAATTCTCACATGAGACTATAATGACCCCTTCCCTTACAGCTGATATCTTTAGAAGTCAAGGACTGTAGTGTTTTGGTATTGCAATTAACAATACACTCATTGAGGGGAAATTGGGCAGCTAAACTGTGATATGTTGAAGGCAATTTTTCTCTACTTCCTAAAATCCTGCTGCACATTTCTACTACAAGCTTTCCCCATCGCCATGGAAAGGCTTGGCAGCAACCATTTACTGCTCCTGAAATACCTGGAGAGCTTTTCTCAGCTTGTAAAACAGATCTTCTTTTAAAAAAGCCCCAAACAAAGCAACTTTCAGTGGTTAGACTGTTGATTTGCATTTGAGAGCTTTCATAGCTTGTCTCAATTTTAAGGGGAGAAGGTAGCTAGGCCAGAGTTTTCTCCTTGCGCAGAGCTCATCTGTAAATAGGAGTGAAATCAGAAGTGTAGGCCAAGTCACTGCTACAGAGGTTGAGAATGAACTGAACAAACCTTTGCTTGGAGAAATCAAAGGATATAATCATAAACTGCTGTTGCAGGGGACAGGCTAATGATGTGCCAGTGATTTTTATTGCCTTGGGTTATAAGACCTTGAGGGACCTTATGGTCTTCCCCTGGACCTGAAATATTTCCACAGTTCAGTGCTACCCAGTAGATATAGAATGGCAAAAGATTACTTCTCCATCACCTTAAAGATAAATCTTGAGACCCTGGCAACCTTTGGGAGAAAATATAATTGTCTTCCTAATTAAAATTGATTTTTTTCAGTGAATGTGCCCTTCTATCGCTATCCCAGCTGTATAACTGACTGTATCTCCCTTATTACATCAGATATTTATGGTCACCAATTGACAGCATACTCAGCACAGTAAGCAGTGTGTATGATACAGCTTTGGCAATGGATCACAGAGCAGTTAATCCCTTTAGAATATACATATCTCCCTAACTAGTGCTAAGAACAACTGTGTGATGCTGTTTACCTTCTTTATTGAACTGTACCTGTGGGTGTTTCAGGTGACATCTGAAGTGAAGCTATCAACCAAAGGACTAGGTTCCCAAATCCTATTGTCAAAAGGAATTAGATACCTACCTCCTTCAAACTTCTGTGAAAATCCCGGGATTAGTAGTTTGAGTATGAATAACAGTCTTGAATATAAACCTTAACAGAACCATGATGTTAGCATTCTGCATGGATTTCTTTGCTTTATTAGTTCTCTCAAGGTTTAACTTCATTGTCACAATTGTCTGCCTTGTGCTAATGCCTCTGAAGAAGGTGATAGAGGTGCAAGTGGTGTTGTGGCTTGGCCTTCAGCATTTTCTATACCGAAGCAAAGGTAATAGATGTATCTATATTGTACATCTTACTGCACTTCACAGGATAATAAAAGAAACTCTTGTGTATATTTCTGTGGCTGGCACTTTTCCAAGAGGAGAGGGAGAAAAGAAAAAAAGAGAAAAGGGGAAATATTTTCATCTGTGAACTTACCATAAGTCTTCCGGATACACTGAAGCATAATAAACATGATACTTCAAAATGTGTTTTAGGCAAAAGGCATTTAGTTCAAAAGGCGTACCTCAAAATACACTACAAGTTTGAACACCATGAAAAATTCAGCATAAGAATAAAGAAAAAAGCCAGAATAATTGAAAAGTTTCAGCTGAGCAGAACTAAAAAAGTCAAGTGACCTAAAGCAGAGTTTTCTTGTCACTGGACTTTTTCCCTGCTCTTCACACGTAGTACATCCTTTGGCAAGGTGCAAATTTAACAACCTCCAGACAGGAGCTATCAGCAGAGACAGACCTCTCATCCTGAAAACTAAACATAAAGATCTCAATCCCTGAGCCTGGGGATCAGTGCTCTGGTAAGTTAGTAGCAGCCAGCAGAGCAATACAGAGGGAACGCTCTGAACTACTGATTTATTCAGCATAGAGGCCTTGAACTTGGCATGACTAAGCTGAGTGCAGGCAGTGGGCTCAGATGAATGCTGGCATTACAGCAGGCACTATGTTTTATGACTTAGGGAGTATGGGTCTGGGGACTGTGGGGGCTCCTACCTTGGGCTACTAGAGCTGAAAATGGAAAGCTCCATCACTAGCTCCACCACATTATTGAAAACGGCACAGGAGAGAGTGCTGCGTATTTCATGACAGCAGAAAGAGATGCCTTTTCCTTACCCTTTATTTTCTGACTGTTCCTTATTTTAGCATGACAGTAATTATTTAACCACCTTTCCAGGAAGTAGATTTGAAGTTGTCTTTTCAACTTGTAGTGAAAGCTGTATCAATACTCTGAGATGTAGGGCAGTGGAGGTGAGGGAGAAATAACTCAGTAGCTTGGCTTAAACCTAACTGAACATATTAGTCATTAAATATTTAAACCATCAATATCACACATTGATGTGCAAAATGTTTAATTATGTATCATTTCAGTTATTATTCATGTTAGATCTTAGACCTTAAGATGTACATACATTTAAAAACTAGCTCAGGAGATGTATCAGGAGTACAGAGCAGCATGAAAAATCTGAAGGCTGGCTGTACACTTTTGTCTTGAAAGTCTGTGTCAGAAAGTTCTTTTTTTTCTAAATTACTGAATCCTTTTATAGGCCTCAGTGCAAACAATGTTTCTGCCTTTAGTAAATGTCTCTGGTAAAACAAGACCATTTCAAAGGAAGAGCTTCAAAGTTTTAAGCTTAATGCCTCTTCCATTCTATTTAGGTCCATATGCTGTTTCCGTCACTGTATCTTAAGTGTGTGTAACTAAGTGTCTTCCAGTATCACATTAAGCAGCAGGACCACCATCTGTCACCAATGCTTTGTTCTCTCTTCCCAACAGGAAAATTGTATGTACAATGTCATGCTTCAAATGTACATATCTGCTAAGTATTTGCTAAAGAAGGCAGAATTGAAGTGGTTTGTTTAGCACTTGAAGTAGAAAAAACAACAAGGACAAACAGTCCAAAGGGTGGCCCTTTGGACAGAGCCCACGAATTTCATGTAGGGCAGTGGGAGCTTTGTCATTGCTTTCCAAAGGCGCTTGATCCTGCCACAGTGCTGCCTACTGGGGAGATATCCTCTCTGGGACTGCTCCTGAGAATACTGATCTCAATGGGAGAGAATGCTATTTAGGGTCAGGGCCAGAATTCTTGTGTTACTATATTTTTATCGCGATTCTTTTGGAATCGTAGCTGTGAAAAGCACTCTACCTGTTTTTGTAGCAACCTGTGGTGCAGCCGCATGCCACTAAAAAGTCTCATTGCAGAACCTTATGCTGGTAGCTCATGAGCCAAATTAGGGGAACAGAAGAGCAGCAACGATGAGGACAGTAGAATTTCAAAAAATTTTAGTAGATTTTTAAATGTCAGAATAAAAATTATCTACCAAACATGTTTACCTGTACAGCAATAAATATTCTGAAAGATGTAAAATAGCCAGACTGTTGGACTTGAAATTAGAGTTTGTTTACAGGGACAGAATCTGGTCCTACTGCGTTAACAGGTTTGTTCAGTCTGTTCACACGCAGTAGTAGTGTCACGCACTGACTGCTGAAATGAACAGTAGGGAAGGTATCTTCAGTTTTCTTGAAGATTAATACATCATTTCCTCCTCATCTTTAGGAGGCATTTAGAAAGATTGGATTGCTGATGACTCTTTCCAGTTTCATCTTTCGATTAACGGTTCTCTTTTTCTTAAAATTCAAGTGCTAGTGAAATTAAATTAAACTAATTATCACCAATAGATTGATCTTTCTGTGAAGCATACAAAGCAAAGCAGTCATATTTAGTCTGAGATTTGCATACACGTTTACTTTGCAGTTGGGTTTCTCAGTTTTGGAAGTCTATTTTAAGGCTTAAACAAGCTTAACTTCTCAGGATTTTCATAGATTTTGGTTGCAGTAAAATCATCTGCATAAAATAAGCTTTGGTTGTATTTAGATGTAGCCCTGAGCAGTGAGTCACAGACCTGCGTTGGGCATTGTTGGAAACTTTGAGTTGTGACCAATGATCATTAGTTTGGTACTGGTACTTTTTTGTTTCTTGAGATGGCTGCCCAATGCAACTGCTGCTAGCACAGATTGTACACCTTGAGCAGTATGTCAACACACAGTGTCTTACTGCTCCCTCTGCTTGTGCATTGCCTTCCATAGGAGTAAAGCTGCATTATGGTCTGTCCATGTCCCAGTGGACTCCTGGATACCTTGATGGTGTCTCTCCAGCTGTCTTTGGAGTGCTTCCAGCTTCTGCAGAGGCAGCAGATGAAAATGCACACTATTGGTGGGACAAATTAGCCTAATTTCACCTGTCCATTTTCTTCCCTGTGAGGGTAGTGAGATTTGTTTGTTATGTACTTCACTGGAGAAAAAATAAATCCTTCTTTGGTGATACAGTGCTCAGGTAACAACAGTAGTGAAACAATCTACGTAAGCAGTGTGCCCACAGGCTGCCTGCCGTGCAGTTCTGCAAGATATTTGTTGATTGTATTTGTAAATACAATCTGTGTTGCACAGGTCTTTCTTTGCACATCCTACCACTATGAAGCATTTGATAGATTTAACCATATTAAAAAATAGCATTAAGAGAAATCTGCATCTCATGCCTATAATTTACAAATGTTTCCCAGTGAATGGCACTTCCTTATCTGCTCAGGCAAGATCTGCTGCTCCTGAAGCCTATTCATAATGGCTGCACTGCATACTGGTTGCCAACTTGTAACACTTTTCTGAACACTGTTGTGGCTCCAAAGGATTATTTATTGAACAAGTGAGCTTGTGAAACCTTCCCAAAAGCTGCAATGCAAAGCTGTCATAAGTATGATTCTATTGAAAATTCTTCATACAAACAAAGTCCTTCAGGAACAAGCAGGGCATTCAGATCCCACTGGCCTTGTAAGAGCACTTTCCTTCCCCATGAGTAAGATGACTAACAGAAACATGCTGCACAGAAACAAGGCAATTTTCCGTTGCCTTACAGAAAGTTTTGTTATTTACCTCTGTGAACTGTGAGTATAAGCCATTTTTGTGATGGAGAGGGGATTATGTCTCTTTGTGCTCTGTGCAAGAAAGTGCGCTGAAGGGAAGGCACTAGAGAAAATGGCCTAAGAGGTTGACTTGTGAATCCATGTGTATGGTACCTGATGGACATGCCCAACAGGCAGTGGAAGCAGCATAAGTTCTTAATAGCTAAATAGGTGTTTCAACACTTCTCTGATTTTGGAAGTGTTAGTGACAGCCGGAGATTCCTTATTCTCAAGTACTAGCTGGCTAGGTCTGTCTATTTTCAGAAGACGCTGTTGACTGCACTAGACAGCACAGACCAGTTAAATGGAAGCCATTTTTGTACTTCATTTTGTCCTTTCTTTGTCTTGGCAGTGACAAGAACAAGTAGCACTCCATCCCAAAGAGAAACAAAATAACACTATACTGGACAAGGCATCCAGAAATATTTTTTGATAGTCTTATCCCTGTCAAAATAGCATTAGTGACATCCCAGCTCTAGTACAATTAATTGGAATTGTTCTGTTTTCATTCACTACAACTGGAATTTCACCTAATAAAATTGCTTTCTGCAGATTTTGACTAATCCTGAGAACAGATTAATTTGTCTGAGTCAAGTTGAAATGCAAGAGACAGAAAGTATGATATAACCTGTGCCAGCCAGGGGCAGTTGGTATAGCTTGTTCACTTTTCTGTGCCAACAGATGATGTGTTAGAGATCTAGAAGTGCAAGATGCTGATGTACAAAACCAGAAAATGGAAGGTGGAACATGAAAGGTACCTGCCTGCCGCAGTTGTTACATGGAGGGTTGGCAGGACCAGTACAGGTGTAACTGTGGGTTTAGCAGACATCCACCACCTTAGAAAGCCAACAAAGAGACCTGTAAATCTCTGTGTAGCATGTTGTTTTCTTGGTGACAACTCAATTGCAAGCACACAATGGTACTAATTGTAAGGCGTATGGCAGTACGCCTGTGCATCAGTGCCCCGCAGTCAGCCAAACTGGCCAACAAGATGTCTCTAGATCTGTCAGTTTGGCCAGAGATACAGAGAGGAGGATTTATTTCACCTGTAATATAACATCTCTGTTGTACTCAGTGAGATTCCACTTATGGGAGCTGTGGGAGGGAAGAGGAAGCCTACCGATAATTTTAAGCTTGCTAGTCTAAGAAAAAAGCATACTCTTCCTTTTTCAATCATAAAACAGGTTATTTTAGCAGGAAAAATGTAGCACATAGTATGCAATTCTTAAAGGAAAAACACAAACTGTTCCCAGCCCCCTCCAACAATCAAACTGGCTTCTGTACATCAGCATATATTTTAAGTGGGCAATTTCAGTGCTAGCATGGTGTAGCCAGGGCACAAATTTCAGCTGAGATGAGCAGACCATCTGCCAGAAGCAAAATTAGGGGGGGGAGTGGCAAAAAGCCTCAAAGCTAGTGAAGGGGTAGAAGTGTTACTGGTTTGCTCAGGCAAACAGCACACGCTGCAGAAGCTCTTGCCAAAAGGAGGGAAGGAGGCAGCAGAAGGGCAGAGAGCTGGATGGCTTGGAGAGTGACATCCTTGTGTGTCAGAAGTGGTCAGTATTTTACCAGCTGAGTTCCATAAATTGGCCCTGGGCAGTCAGTGCTAGTGCCAGCTGTTAACTTTGTAGCAGCCATAATCTCAGCAGGGACAAATAGGGAAAGATGTATTGACAAATGGCACTGAGCATAATAAACCGCTCATCTTTATGAATGCTGGGATCCAAATGATCAAAACAGATGTACAGATTCCAGATCTTAGCTGCACTGTCAGAATATTCCTGGTTTCCTCTTGCATAGTCATCCATAATGAAAAGAAAACAAGCAGATTTGCCTTCTCTTGGGTTTTTCTTTATTGCTCACTCAACATTAATTACAGAATATTGTTGGAATAGCAGACTGGCAGGCACCAGCACCCTGAGCAGAGTATGTAGGTTATTCCCTCCACTTCTGCATGTAGCATATAGCTAAAATTATCTTCAGAACAAGTGTAGCATTGACATGGTCTTGTGGGAAAGCATCGTTTTTGTCTACCCCTTTATAAATTTAAGTTTAACCTTAATGTTATAAAGCATGGGAAAGAAAAATGAGTGAAGGCTGCCATTTTCACATTGAAGCCATTAAAAAAGGAGGTAGGGAGACAATGGGAAAAAGGTTTAATTCAGATCAGTTAACACAATGATTTCTTATATTTTCATGTCAAGGGAATTGTAAAGGGGGAAAAGAGGAAGACACAATGGAAATATATGCCTTTAAAAACATTTGGACACAGAAATCCTCTCCTGATTTATATGTGATTTGCAGGTTCATCAAAATGACTTTTATACTTAGTGTTGCCTGAAGTGTTTGGGGTCATTAGGGACTTTTCAGCTTATCAGATAAATCCTATGTATCCTGCCTTGCTGTTTGACTATAGCATTTTTTAAAAGACTTGTCAAGTCAATGGGTTACCGCATCCCTAAGGCAGTGCATTTAATAGTTATAAAGTGCTGTCCTTTGCTAAGTGAAATACTGAGTGCTGAGAAGAGTACACAATTCTTAAGCCATAAGTGAAAAGATGAGTTTTAATATCTTTTTCATGTGCAATAGGCATGAGAAATTCAGAATACTGCCCATTTTCTTTCTGCCCAGAATGATAAGCATACTGCTGATGAAACATTAATATGATCAAACCGATGCATTGTTACAAGCAGAAGTGAGTCAAAAATCAGAACACGTTACCACTCAGGCTTCTCAGTTAGCTGAGATCTGCCCGCACACAAATGGTACTGCTGCCACAATTTCCTGGTGGACTTCAAGCCTTGTTTCAAGGCACTGCAGCCTCTCTGTTGGGCTGTAGGCTCCCAGAGGAGACTCAGAGTTCTGACAGGCATCTTGTGTTGCCTATGGCCATCCCCAGCAAGCCACAAAGCCGGCTGCCATGGAACTAGGCATTTTTAAATCCTTAGTACCCATAGACACAGACTTGCAGGCTTCTTATTAATTTCCCTTCTACCCACCACCAGATAGCAGTGATGAATCTGAGAATCTCCAGGCTCTTGTCTTTAGGTGACTAAGACCTGGCCTCAGTGGAGCTGACAAGACCTGAGCATTGCTGAGAGCCACCAAGGTCCTTAGCAGCATCCTGGGGCAAACAAGCAAATGGCGAGATGCTGGCAAGCACTTTTCAAGTCTCAGATGAAATATGTGTAGAACTGACATTTTCAGGAGATTTTTCTTGCTTTTTCCGTAGATCACTGAGGGAAAATACTCTGAACTCTGCAAATGCTTCCTTTTTTTCCACTTTCTTTGCTTTCTATATACAAACCTCACATGCTAAAAGCATTTAAAAAGATGATTTTAACGTACTTTTCTCTTCCCCAGTAACCCAGAACCAGGAGCAAAGTAGCAAAGAACCAGGACTCTAGTTCACAAAGCAGATCTTGTTTTTAACCTCCCTATGCCTTGTCTCCTCTGGCTGGTAATGTGAAAGATGTTTTAATATTTGAGATAATTTAAAATCTGTGAAATTAGAAATAGCAAAGATACTGATTATATCTGGGTATCTGCTGGCTCAATGTAGGAAGCAAAATCATTAAAACTCTCTCCTGCAGCCTGTCGAGAGAAATAATATTTAGTGGGTGTTGAATTTCATGTGATTCAGCTCAGTCTTGAAAATTGGCAAACCTTTTATGCTCAATTAGATTTCAAATCTGCTTTCAATACCTCATTCTTTGCAGACCGGATTTTTAATGGAACTCAGAAATAAAAACAAACCCTGACCTCCCTGAGCAGGGATAGCTGCTGTCCTTAATAGTTTTGAATTCTTAGACAGAAGCCTTTGTGGCTTCAGCTGAGCAGTTCAGAAGAACAATCTTTTGGCCTAAAATACCACAAATAGCATTACAGAAGAGTAGCTTAACTACCATATTGTTCAAGTCAAGCGTGCATGAAGTTACATGAAAATGCCATCAGACTTTAATGCATTCTCTCAGTAGTTATCTAAGTAAAATAAAGTTAACCGTAGCACAGATTATGTTAAGGAAGTGCACAGAATGAGTATTGCTTGTATTTCTGATATCCTGCCAAGTCAGGATATCCTGCTGTGAGGTACATTGATTTTTTGCTATACATGGCTTATTTTTTTCTGCTTTTCTTTACATTTGTATCAAAGATAAATTTCAGATGTGTGAGTTCCTCTGCTGCATTAAACTCAGCCTTAACATTTCACATTTTTTCCATTTGACGTTCCTGTCTGTCATCAACACAACTGGAGAACCTGTTTTCCTTATCAAGACTGTATGATTAAAACTTTGGTTAGTGTCTTATTTTTGTCTTTGAGAGATGATACTACCTTTTAACCTCCTATCACTTTTATCTAAGGTTGCTCATATCGAAGTCATTGGACTGTCAATAAATTTTTGCTCCTCTAACAAGAAAAATGTAGACAGAAAAGATTTGGGTAGGTTATGAGATTTGACAGTGTGGAAATTGAGTTTGTGAAAATTGTTCTAACTTTTTAATGCTACTTCATCTTCTCCAGAGGTTATAAATAACACATTGGATCCTATAGAGATTATAAACCTGGCACATCTAGATTTTACTCAAGACCAGAAGTAGAAACGACTTATCTCGTAAATAAGAGAGCCTTGTTCTCAGGTGCCCAGCACAATTTTAGAAACCTGTGAAATTCAGTTGAGTACAGCTACACCTTTTTAAATGCATCTTCAACTTAAAGCATTTAAAGGATGTTTATTCTGACAGCTGAATCTTTATCTGGTTCATTCTACCAGCAAAAAAGAAACAAGCCTTATCTTGGAAGCTTGCAGTCTAAGTAGACAAGAAAGACAGAAAACGAGGAGCGTATGAACCTCATTATCCCTGTCTTGCAAGCAAGGATGTAACAGACTGCTTTCTCTGCCCCTTCACATGAACTGAAGGACTAAACCCCTACTTTTCAAGATTAAATCAACTGTCTTCAGAATAGGCCTTTTGTTGTTGTTGTTTATACTGCCACCAAAATTCTCAATATGTTTTTCTAGAACAGCTCAGCAGTTTTGACTGTGCTTCTTTGCTATTATTATTATTTTAAATGGGAGTATGCTGCAATTTAAAACAATCCTAAAATCTAGGAGGGCAAACAAGAGTGGGGATTTGCCTGAAGAAATGCATTTGTTACAAGTAGGAGGGTGCCATCCCTTTATCCTGTCCTTGTGTGCTGCCGCCGTTCTAAGAAGCCACCCTGGGAGGAAGGCCAGGCAGTACAGGCTTTGGGGTACAACCTAAACGTGTGAAAGAGGAGGAGGAAAAGCTGCACACTGTGCATGCACAGATGGCAGGGCACTGGGGGACAGCAGGGCTTGTTGGAGGCAGTGCTAAGTAGACAGTTTGGGAACTGGCTGTGAGTTTTAGCAGCTGATTCAATCAAACCACCTGCACATAGCCTGGTTCCACCTTATTTTGTCTACTACAATTTAAGAAGCAGAATGATTCCTCTGGAAGCTTATGTCTGAAGCATTTATATGTGTATACATTTATGCAAAATAGAAGATTAAAGGTAGATTATAGCAGAATAATGAGGAACTTAATTTGTTTACTTTTTCACTCCAGATCCTTATCTGATCCTGAGGTACTATTTTTAATACAGCAAAGTAAAAATTTTCAAGACAAATTTAAAAAACCTTTCAGGTCATGATTATATTGATTTAGGTTGTGAAATATTAATTAGAGACCAGTAAGACAGTTTTGTGAGTGGAATGATCATAAAGCTGTAAATTGTCTTGGAAAGAAAAGATCAGTACATTGTTACCTCTGAATGCATTGCTGAAATTCAGAGGCAAGGAGAAAATAATGATCTATTAATTTGGATAAAAATTTAGCTTTTTTCCTCTTTGTAAACTCCCAGATTTATTTTCTTTGTTGTAGAGGAGTGCAAGGGATTAAAGGTTCATTTCTAAGAAGCTACAATTGGCTTCTTGGGCACTTACTATGCTCTAGAGACATTAATATCTAAACCGTTCAGGGATAATTGTGTTAGTTGTCTTTTCTCCCACCTAAATTATTTGAGTACATTAACAGTCAATTTTGTGTTGACAGGGCATGAATTTCTACTGATGGGAATGGAAAGCCTTGTATTATCTCAAGCAAAACATCAGTCTAAACTTTAAATTCTAAGAATATATCATTGGATAAGGGACTTGGTAGATGATATATTGCAGATGGGAGAGAGATCTCATTTTAGCAGTAATGGGAAGCAGTGGATTTAGCCAAAGATAAACCATGTTTCTAGATGAAGTGTTGCTTTTAACCCAATAAAGCTTCAGTCCTTCCAAATAGATTGTTAATTTTTAATGCACGTAGCAATTACTGATGTGACAGATAGCAGACCTGATCTTGCTCCCACAAAACTCTGTGGGAATTCAGGCATTGATTCCACATGGGGACATAGCACCTCCAAACACAGCAACGTGAACAAGGCATGATGTATGTTGTCCACGTGAATGCATGTAATATGTATTATGTGGCTTTCAACATTTAAAGGATATTTTGAACCAGTCTAAAAATCAATTAAGGAATACTTCTTTTCTGATCCAAACACGTATGAAAAATTTAGTAAACTCTCTTTTTGTTGAATAAAACCAGCAGGTCAGATACAGCCTGATAGAAGTGGATCTCATCTTATTGCTGCCTACATCCTTGCTCAGTTCTGTCTTTTTCATTCTTCCATCTCTTTGACAAGATTGTTTCTTCTTCCTGGAATAATATTCTAACTCATTCTTTCACAATTGCCCCTTCTTGATGTCTTCCTTTTGCACCATCAGATACCAGTAGCAGCTCTCTAGCCTGTAATCTATGATCACTTTTTTGAATATAGGCAGTGCATCCTTTTTCAACTACAGTTATTCATGATGGTCATCACCTTCTCTCTCTGCTACCCAGAAGACCAGCCCTTTCATGACCTTGCACATTCATCACCCAAAGACAACATTCAAACCATCCATGCAATTTACCTGCCAACAAAGTCAACAGTTTTGAGAGCTGTTATTTACTACGTAGAGCATCTGCTCCTCAAATCCAAAAGCAAAGAAAATGTCTGAGCAGCCCAGAAGGTTTGCTCCTCCCTCTGCCCTGCACAGCCAAAACAGAAATGGAGAAATTAATGCAGTATCAACTTTGTTTCTGTTTTGTCAAAGTGTTGAAAGGAAAGAGAGAAATGAGACAAGGAAGAAACTACGCTTGACCCTCAGACTGGAAATCAATGTTAAAAGCTACATACCCAGTGATCACAGAACTATGAGGAACAAATGACTGCTTGGGAACCTTTCAAGACTGTTCAAATTCATCCAACACTCATCTTTTATCCATTATTTGGATACTTCTGCATGTAAAATAAAAGTCAAAGTAACCACTTTCCCCTTTTGTTAAGGGTCTTTGTTAATGATATGACCTACAAGATAAGGCTCAAAAATTGAGGAATACGATGACAGTAGTTTGCATTCATTGTCTGGAGCAATAATTTTGTGTAATAAGAATTAAAGAATAATTGTATAATTAAAACCGTATCTTCTTGCACTACAAAACAAACTCAACATTGTATATAATTTGCCAAATTCCAATTGCTAATAATAAGGATGATTCATGCCCACCTAAGCTAATTGTTTGTGCTCCTTCCACAGTCAGTGAAGAAAAAGACGATGCCTCTTCCATCGCATTCTAAAAGACTTCCCTAAAGTACAGAGTGTTTGCAAAGCTGATAATATGGCCAGTTCCCAACTCCTGAATATCTACTGCCTTGCAAAACTGTACTGCAAATCTTAGTGGATGTGATTAACAAATTGTGAAAATGTTTGTTTTCTTAATAGCTTTAGTATTTTTATAAACTGGAATTATATTGATTGCACCATCTTACACTGGATGGCTAGCGTCAGTGGAGCTTAATTAAGATTGCTCAGTTTTTAGTTGAATATAGATAAAACTAGCAGCTAACTGATGAGCAACAGATTGCCAGCTTCTGCTTTTACATAGCGATACAACTTTTCACACTAAAGTGAAATTTGTCATCCACATTGTTTCATATTGTGAACTTTACTAAATGAGCTTCTGAGGACTGCTAGGCAAACTGTTGCTGCACCGTATGCCCAAATCCTGCACTTGTGGCTATGTGACTGAATGCAGCATATCAGTTCCGAACAGTTTAAAAGGAAGAAGATGCTATAAACCCTAGATCTGCATTCAGATCTCCATGTGAATGTTTGATGGGTACATAGACAGGAGATTTTGATGTGGATCTCCCTCTTGTGCATGTAAACAAATGATAGAAATTAGAGGAGTGTTCCTCTTTAAGACTAGATCCAAAACCCTGAGTATACACTTTTATAATAAAAGGCAGGGCCATGTTGTGGCAGCTCTTTTTAGGCATTAGTCACCATTGAATTCACTGTGAAATTCTGCATAAAACATGATAGCATGCTGTGGCATACAGCAATTGCTGTGATGGGATAGAAGAGTATGGAGAAAACATATTAGAAATGCAGTGGGTAAATGAAGTTGACATGCCACATGGGATATTTTGAACTACATTTCACATTTCAGAGTAGAAAAATCAATGTAAGGGGAAAGGAACTTTTACAAAATGAGTAGCAGGGCTGATAACTCTTGCAACTTTCTGGTCTCCATTATCTAACTCCAATGTGAGGGTTGCTTTCTGTCTGTAATGTATTCTNTTTTTTGTTTTTTTTTGTTTTTTTTTTTTTTTTTTTTTTTTTTTTTTTTTTTTTTTTTTTTTTTTTTTGTAGTGGAAGAACAGCTGCTGAGCAAAAATTCTGCCTTTGGCAATATCTATTAATTGATGTGTTTCCTTAAAAACAAACAAAGGAAAAAGAAAAAAGAGAACAGAAAAACAACAAAATTAAAAACAAAATAGAAGAATGTAAGGGAAGTACTGCAAGGTGTTTATTTTCTAGGCATATTATATGAGCCAAACCTGCTCGAAGTGTTTAAGGAAACTATTCTATTGCTGTTTGTCACAGGCACGATCCAGTTTGTGCTGGTTTTACAAGCAGAATGAAATGGGTCATCTGAGACAAGGGATGTCAGCAGCGGGGGGAGCTGCAGCCCCTCTGCTCCTTCCTCCCCCAGAGAGCCCGGAGCCAGCTGCGGTGCCTGCTGGTGGGCTGAGATGTTTCCAGTGGGCAGAGCCAGGAGAAAGGAAACCATGTTTAACTGGGTGTCTTGATTTTTCAGTTGTCCACATCCATGCTGATGAAAGCTGTTCACTGTGTAAGGGAATCCTCAGTGCTAGAAATGGGTGCTTGCACTAAGTCATCCTATTTGCCCTCCAGGCAGTTCAAAATTTTCTTCTCTATTCTGTTTTCCAGTGATTTGCTTTGACCAATTTTAACTGACCCAAATAATCAGGCTTTCATTTTCTCCAATTTTTCAGTCCAGTTGCTCTAAATCTTAGCAGCTGTTTCCTGTACCTGATCTGAATTTGTCTTTTCTTAATGTTGTGGGATAAATGGGGAAGAAGAGGGGGGGAAAGGACATAACTAAATATAGCTTGTGGGCTTTCCTATCTTTCTGACTTTTACCTAGAAACTAAGAATTGCTTTATTTTAAGACCATCTTGCTAATTTCACATCGACAAAGGCACTTTGGAAACAGGGTGAAATAATCTAATTTGGTTCATATTCTGTCTGGAGAAAGTCAAAAAAAAAAAAAAAAAAAAACAGGTCGTGGGCATAGCAGCAAAGCTCTTGCAGAACCTAATCAGGAAAAGGGAGAACCAGAGAAACTGTTCTTGTGAAATTCTCATCACAATTTTGCTGTTAAAAGTTGATCAGATTATCTCCAGATAACCATCCAGGCTTATAAGTGCACATCTGTACCATCTCCAGCTGGTTTTGAGGTTCAGTCATCACTAATGAAAAGATGTGATTGAAAGCAAAAGAAGATGTGAAATGCCCTCTCCTCTAAACCGGTAGCTATCATTCACTGTTACAAAGCATCACAGATAACACTGCTGGCCACTTCTCTCTATCCTTTGCTTCAGTACCTAGAGTGAACTGTCTTACTGATCCTACTGTGAAAAATGAAAGTAATTCATTTTTATCATTACTTACCAATAATTATTCATTTAGGTCTTGGCAAAAAGGATCACAAAATTTAAGCTGATGGAAGAATTTCAAAGCTTTACAATGTGCCATGAAGTCTCATGCTGAAATTATGTCCTGTAAAATGTTTGGCCATGGAAAGTTCAGGTGTCACCCAGCTGTAATTATAGCCTTGGTTTCTGAGAGGTTTATAATTCAGCAGCAGAGATGATGCCAGCACAAAGTGAGCATGCTGTGCTGGGCACAACTCTAAATAAAACTTCAATATTTTTTTTTCAGGTTTGCTTTTAAGGCTGTTTGGGAGCTTTTTTGTTTATATGCTTTCTAATAAAAGCTACTTTCTTTTATTATTTGATATTTCACCACTAGAAAAATCCTCTGAAAAGAATGTAGGGGTCTATATTATACCTACAGGAGAAAAATCAAAGATTTGGTGTCTTGAAGTTATCTTTGTGCCTTCTGGTATCGAAGATCTCTCTCCCTAGTATAAAAGCAGACTTCGGACTACGTTCCCTTAGCAAAAACTGTTCTTACCCTGCCTGTGGGCTGTGCTGCAGATAGAGCTTGCTGCAGTACTGTGCTTTAGGTTCTACTGTATTTCTTTCCCTGAATTACTGGGACCCTGGAATTTGCCCTGGAAAGTGCTTTGCTGTGCTCTGCCCTTAAGCAGGGAGGAGACACATCCCGTAACACCTGCCTGGGGTCTGCAGCCAGGAAGTGGCTGTGCACAGCAGCCCTTGGGCGGGATGGAAGCACTGTTGCTGGAGTGGGATGCAATAACCTCTGGAACTGCTTTACTGAAGGAAAAGCCATAACCTTTCTGCTTTCCCTGCATTGCACGTTGTAGAGTCTGTGCCCTTTGCTCACCCTCTGCTCTCAGCCCTGGAGACCAGAGGTTGGTACCATATTAAACCTTGTTAAATGTGGACTTCTTCATCTGTGGCTCAACAGGCTATTTTTATGAACACATTAAATAACCAATAACTTGTGATTAAATTTAAGTGGATTTTCTTTTTTTCTTCTTCTTGATATGGTTCTGTGCCAACGTATTTATTAGACAGAGCCACTTTTTATGACTTGGGAACAAAGAATTCTCTCCTCAGATTCCTCTGAGTTCCTTTTAACATCAATGAACTAGAAATTGGATTCCAGTTCTCTAAGCAGCAATAGTTAAAGAAAAATGTTTCTTTATGTTGTCCCATCCATTCTACTCACATCACTTACTGCTCTTCCTCTTAACTTTGCCCTAATGAGGAGGGATTGATGATTACTCCTGATAAGGTTCTTCTATGACAGTGGCAGTACTTCTCAGCCTCTTCCCAGAACATGGTCATATTTTTAAAGTGGATCTACTTACAGATTTTCCATCTGAAACATTTCAATGGGTATACACTCTTGGGGATTTCAAAAAAAAAAAGTCACTGAATGAATTTATCAGATTGGTTTAGATGAGAATTGCCTTCAGCTTCATACCCCAGTGGCCGTTGCCTGCTGTGGTGAAGCTGCTGGAAGAAGCAAGTTCCATAAAAGCTCCTGGACCCTGGAGGGGGACAGCGCTTCTCCAGCTAGGGCTGTGCACACCACTGGCACCAAGAAGCCATGGTGGAAAGCACCCATCTTTGGAAAGCCCTTTTCTTTTTTTTCTTTTTCCTTTTTTTTTTTTTTTTTTTTTTTTTTTTTTAAGCAAAATACTGTAGAAATACATGGAGGAATTCTCTAAAGGCTCTTGATTAATATTTTTTTATTTCAATTATCCTAGTGTAATGATAGCTATGAGTAAAATCACGTGCTTTTGGTGGGGATGGATTTTGGTCCAGAAGCCTGAATTTTACATTCTGGCAGAGATGCTGTATGGGGGTTGTAAAGGTTTTATGCAGCCTTTGTCTGCCCTGTTTACCTGCTCCTCCTTGGAACAGTTCTGACTTCAATATGAGGCTTGAGGCTGTTCTCAGTGGTGGTTGGATTTATTGGATCCTTAAAGATTGCTTTGAGAGAAGAGAAAAAGCAGACTGCAGCAGATCTGTCAGGGAAGCAGTTACACAGCAGATTCTGAGGCTGCTGGATTTCTGAGCTCCTCTAAGCTTCTTGTTAAAAACACACAGGGAAAACAATTTCTCTAATTATGCTTTTTCTTCTGTTTCAGCCACTACTACAAGCATTCAGCAAATAAAATATACAGATTTTGTTTTTATAAATGACTGTAGACATTTTTGAATATAACTTTCTAGAAAAAATCCTGACTGCAGAATTTAGGGATCTTTCCAATATTTAGACTTCTACCCACCCAAGCATAAGAGCATGCACAAATTATATGTAGAAACTGTAGGTACTTTCTAACCTCCAGTACCTTCAGATTTGGAAAAGCAATATTTCAAGAAGAATTTGCTGATAAGTTAATGCAGAGAGACATACATTAGATTAACGTCACAGCTTGTGCTCAGAAATACACATCACGAGAAACAACAGTACAAGAGTTTCCTCTGACTCCTGTATTCTTGTGCCAAAAAGAGAATGTGTAAGTGTTTCTGGATTCAGGCAAGAAATGGAATTTTATCCCACTGAAAACTGTCATGGTTTACTAATATTCCCACTCTGTGTTAGTATATAACCTTGAACTTTTGTTTTCTATGTCTCAGAAAAAAAAAGCCCAAGTCACTTCTTCTGGTTGTACTGTTATTTAAGAGACTGTTGAAGAGACTGCTGCTATATCATCACCTGATGATTTCCAAAGTAACACAAAAATTAAATGTATATACAGGGGCACAGGTATGCTTGTTTCTCTATTGAAAAGTAGTAATAATAATGCTTCTCAGGCTGTTACATTGTATAATTTGTTGGGTTTCTTTAACTTTTTGTGAAGGTTCTTTCATTTCTGTAAAATCCAAGTATGTAAAAAGTCTAGCCCAACGGCTAAGAATTGAAACAGCTAAAAGCTGCTATTTTTCAGTTGAAAAGCAGCAGCAATATCAGCAGCACTGTGTAGCTGGCACATGCACACAATACCAGCAGCATGCTGCTCGAATGGGTTTTGTTAGGAAGGAAATAGGACAGCTGGTGAGTTTATATTGCAGGTTTAGATGTCCTGAGATGTGCCACTGTCCCAGAGTCTCATCAGTGACGCAGGAAGGAAAATTAACCTGTGCTTTTGGAAACCTTGCAATAAAAGCAAACTGCAAGAAGGAGAATCCAGCACTGTGCTGCTAGTACAAGGCCACTGTGGGACAGCAGTGAGACCAGCGGGTGCATCCGAATATGTACTGCTAGTTTAGGGAAAGGGTTAGCATCAGTGCCCAAAGGGCAGTTGCCATCTCAGCAGGAATGCTTCCTGTGATTCTGGTCACCCATGCCTTCAAATAAACAACAGAAACAAGAGCAGATGCAGAAAGCACTGCTGCAACAAAGAGAGGACAGAAAGCTCCCCTTTCTGTGGGACACTAGAAAAGCTTACATGGCATAGTGTGGTGTAATGAAGACAGTGAGGGAAATACAGCGCTATAGAAATGTAATACGGATTCTGTTCCAGGAGAGAAGAATTTGCACAAAATAATGGTGGTACATGAACAGTGTATCTGGACTGCCTGTTGGTGATTTTAGACTGGAGATTAATAGAGGTATCCTAATCTCAGGAAGGATTTTGGATGAGTTTTCAGTCAGGGACTGTGGTGGTGAAGCGAAGCCCCCATCTTTTGGCAGTCAAATGATCTTATGCATTGGCTTGGAAATTTCAAAGATCCAGACTTGACTTCAGCCAGGTGCAGTGGAACATATTATCAAATTGCCATTCAGATCTGATTATTTTTATTGCTGCTCTGAAGAATCAATGTAAGTGTTAAAGTTTAGTGAATAGCTTTACATAGAGTCAAGTACTTTTAAAATGAGATTACTTCACTATCTGATTTACAGCTATTATAACTTAGGGTGAGGTGTTAGCAATATTGCAGGTAATACCTCTTCTAAAGGAGATGAATGTAGCTTTGATTGCATGTGAAGAATGCATACCTAAAAATGCTTGCTGAATGTTATTTAACTTCTTTTGTTATGTCTTCATTACTGCTGGCCAAGAAGTACCCATTGAATACAAAATGCCGTAATCAGCATAAAGATGAAATGTAGGTATTGTTGCATTGTATTGTTAATGTAAATGGAAAGTAAGATGGCAACTAAAATAGAGTCTTCTGGAACTTCATTAATACTCTAATTTATCTGGGAAATAAATGATCTGATTTAGCGTGCACTATAAGGAAAGATCTGGAAAAAAACTCAAACAATCTGCAGGAACATTTAATGAAACAGTGTGGTGCATGTAACAGTTTAGACTGAGCTGTGAAGAGTTTTATGGACTGATGAATCAGAACTGGATCTGGTACTACAAAGGATATTTTAGTATAATCGTTGCACTTTCATATCTGAAGACAGCAGTTTGCATTGACACAGGGAGATGTGCAGGAGGATGTGCGTAGCTCTTCACTACGCTTAGCCCAGTCTTGGGCACTGATCCAGTTCCCAATGTACGTTAGATCCATCTTAATGTAAATCATTTCTTAACAGCTTCAGAACTCTTCTGGCATCAGGTGGTCTACTGGGCACCAGATTTGCACCATGTTTTCCCCTTGTCCCCATTCCTGCAGTAGGTCTTTGTTGGGCTAGAGCAGCTGCTGCAAGTGCAGGAGGCTTTTTCCCCCCAGAAGATTCACAAAACAGAGGAGTTCCTCATCAGAAAGTTTTGTTACACTGACAGCTTTCTGCAACTTAAAAGATTTTTTTCACACTGGGGAACCTGGCCTAGTGCCAGTTCATTGCACACTGAGATAGACAGCAGTTGCTGTTAAAAAAATAAAAAAAATAAAAAATAAATCCCACAGTACTTGCTACCTGAGTAGGAGAAGTATAAGAAGGGGCTGCCAAATCCCCAAATGTTTCTGTAGTAAACGTTGAAAAAATCTGACAATTTAGCGGCAGAAGTAGTCATTCAAAATTAGTCTATATAGTGCTACAGTCTTCTTGTTCATTATGAGGAAACTTATTTTGCTGCTCAGTTAAGTTCCTTCACAGAAATGAGCATTGCCTGGAGTAGCTAAGGTATCCCCAGTGATAAAGCAGCCAGCCTGAACGGCTGAAAGGAAGCATAGCGACAGAATTCCCAGGTATTTTTGTGGACTGCAGTTGTCTCTGTAGGAAGCTCACTGGTAATTATAATTCGTTATAGCCAGAAACAGTTTTTGAGAGCTTCATGACCAGAAAGAAGTTAATACTGGTATCAGAAAAGCAGCATCGCATTCCAGTTATTGGTGTCTTCTGGGAAAAGCAGCACAAGAAGAAAGACATGAAAACAGAAAGGTTGTACCTAGAGTTTTAGTTGCAGATGATCTTCACAAGGTCAAATTTGAGGTAATACTGTAAAAAAAACCAGTCTGTCTCTTCTCTAATACACAAATTTAAATGATTCTTTCATCCAGTGTCCTTTTTGCTAAAGGTCAATGGCACATTTTGCACATTCTTTAGATTGTTAGAATTCATTACTTTTTTTTTTTTTCAATATTGCCAACCATTCAAGCTCAGTCCTCTTTCACATTAAGAGAAAAAAAGAGGTGAGTGGTTGAAGCTATTCAGCAATATTAATGTTTGCCTTGTGGGATAGCTTTTATGTTATAAAGTGGATATTGACTCTCATGGAGGTGAATATTAAGGTTTATCAACCCGGGAGGTGTGTATTGACCAAGACAAACTAGAGGTCACTATAACATCAAGAGTAAATAAATCCTAATGCTGCCAAAACAGAAAATCAATATGCATATTTTTTCACTTACATTGAATGTCATAGAACTGTCTGGAAATCTTTCAACTGCATCACCAAATTTCAAGATCCTGGTAAATTTTCTTCTTACCATAAGTAAAATTCTAAAGTCAAGTGCAGTTTGAGCATTGATTCAGGAAAAACATTGACGTTCGTTGTTCCTTTCTGAATTGGGGAACAAGCTTTACTTCTTTCAAAAGTATGACATTTTTATTTAACCAATGTTGAACGAAAGTACTAATCTATACTGGTTTCCACTTAAAAGATAAAATCTTTTCCTGCATAAATTTGAGTGGGATCGAGTATACCGCCAGCAGTTTGCTGGTGACACCAAGCTGAGTGGTGCGGTTGACTCAGCAGAAGGGAGGGATGCCATCCAGGGCGACCTGAACGTGCTTGAAAAGTGAGCCCACAAGAACCTAATGAGGTTCAACAAGGCCACATGCAAGGTGTTGCACCTGGGTCAGGGCAATCCCAGGTATGTGTACAGACTGGGAGAAGAGTTCCTTGAGAGCAGCCCTGCGGAGAAGGACTCGGAGGTCCTGGCAGGTGAAGAGCTGGATGTGAGCCAGCAGTGTGTGCTTGCAGCCCAGAAGGTCATCTGCATCCTGATTGCCTGATAGCAATAGGACCAGGGGGAATGACTTTAAAAAAGGGGACATTTAGGTGAGATGTTAGGAATTCTTTACTCAGGGAGTGGAGAGGCACTGGCACAGCTACCCAGAGAGCTGTGGGTGCCTCATCCCTGGAGGTGCTCAAGGCCAGGTTGGATGGGGCCTTGAGCAATCTGAGCTGGGGGGTTAACAGCCCAGCCTACAGCAGGGGGTTGGAACTGGATGGGCTTTAAGATCCCTTCCAGTGTAGCCCGTTCCATGAAATTCAGAGGTAGTCAAATTGTCAGCAATACAGTTCACATCACAGCCAGCAGTACAAAAGGTACTTTGTAAGATTGCGCAGCCTGACTTTTCTTCACACAAATGAAATCTGAAGTTTGCTGCTAGCTGAGATGTAGCTATAATTCTGTAGTCCTAAACAGCATTATGTTGTTATAACCTTTGACTTTCTTAGAAATAGCATTTGTATTATGCACTGAGGGAAATATAAGGTCGTTTTTAATTTTGTATGTATGCAGCTAAACACTGTTTAAAAGCCATTGGCTACACTCAGAATACAGAGCAGGGAGGAAGGAAGATAGATTCAGTTCTTGCTAAGCATCCAGGCACCAGGATCTCAATTAGCACCCAGAAGGAAAGTAAGATGCAGGTTAGTAAGTAGACAGATGGATATGGAAAGGCAATGGATACCTTAAACAGTCAGTTTTGTTCTGATTTATTTAAAGACAGATGAATCCAAGAGAGTGGGCAAACCGAATGTAAGTAATGTGCTTTTAAACTTCCATGTGAGTATTGGGTGAGGGAGAGAAAGGGCTTGGGGAAGGGGAGGAAAGGTGACCCTGGCTAAAAATATGAGATTTGGTAGCGTAAAAGGGCAGCTAGAAAACAGGCGGCTGCTTTGGGTAATAGTGTGTAAGTTCACAACTGAGGATTTCAGTCTGATGGCAAACCACGCTGGCAGCAATGCGAGGCTAGCAGCACAAGGCTCCCAGGGGGATTGTGACTTGGCCCAGGATTAAAAGAAAATGGGAGGTGGAGAAGAGACCTGGGGAAGACTATTTGTTCAGTTGTTTTGAAGGAAAGCATAGAGCCAAGCTTAGGAAACCAGCTGGTGTTATCCCATAGCACAACTCTTAATGACAAGTTTTGTTTTCATCTGGTTTCCTTTCAAGTGTCTAGAATTATTAAGAGGCAAATTTCAGCAAATCATCCCAAGCTCTGGAGACTTTGTTTTCTCATGCTCCTGAAAGCGCTTCTGTGCTTGCGTAGCTTTCAGGCTGTGGATTGTGCCAGGCGAGGCTCTTCGTCCTCTATTTAAATCTCGGTGACCTTGCTGTGACGGAGGCTTCCACTTAGGAGAAGGAGCTGCTGAAGTTTGGTGTCTGTGCTTGAAATGGAGTGTTTGCGGCTTGGTGCCTAATGCAGAAAGTTCACTGAAAGTGAAAAATGAGCAAGTCTGACCTTAATTTAGAGCCCGATGAATCAAAAAGCAGTCTTCAATTAGGCCTGTGGCACTAAAGGATTATTTACACACTGCAGCTGGAGCTGCGGGACTGCTCCCACCAGCGAGGCATGGCTGACACTACAGCTGCTCTCCATTCCTGCTGCTTCCTCGGTGACAGCACTTGCTGTCTGACCACACAACAAGCTGGTTCAGGAGCTAAACAGGCAGCAAAATATAAGTACAGAGGTAGGGGATAGTTTTCTGCTGACAGGGCCTTACCTGAGGAAGGAAATATGTGGCCAGGGGAGGCCTTGAGGCTGCAGGCATGCCCCTTCCAGAGGCACTGGCTGCTCGGCCAGGTCTGTTCCAGCATGAAGAGCCCCAGCAGCATGGTGACATCTGCATTGATCTTGCACCAACTCATGCTGCTTCTGGATAGTGCCATCACCTCCTGTGTTGGCCCTGCTTACCAGCTGCTGGGACAGAGCAGGCAGAGGGCTGGAAGAGAGGAAGCACCACTTTGCCACCAGCTTGCATTCTTGGGGGATTTAACTGGACAAGGAATCACATCCCTGCCATGGGCTGTAAGGCCTGTGAAGGCACACGGGGTTATGGCTGCTGGGGATGGCCCAGGGGAGAAGCAGCCTCCTGCAGTGCTGCTGAGTGTGTGCCCGCACCCTGGCAGCGGCTCCCAGGAGTGCTGTGGGGTGACCCTGCTGGCTCCGGCTGGTGGCAAAGCAAGGAAAGCAGCTGCTGTGCTGTCCCCACTCCAGACCCACCTTGCCCTCTCTAAACCGTGCTGGATACTTTTGAGAAGCATGTATTGAGTTATTTACCCTGTTTAAATACAAACCAGGTCTGTTTTTTCCTCTGTGTATATTCTCTGCCAATTACAGCCTATTTGTACAAAGAACAAGCTGTGTCTCTCTGGACGATAGAAGAATCTTTTGAATTGGGAGAACTTCTTTTTAAAGCCAAGTAATAAGTTTGTCAATCACTTCTTTATTATCAGTCACTCTCTGATGAACAACATTCAGACTTTAATATCAGCAAAGAGACAATCTGAGGAACGAATGCACAAGTAATAACATGTAGGAGTTTTTATGGCCTGACTGTTTCTAAAGTATATGCGCAATGGCCTAATTTAACATCAGTGAATGTAACAAATTCCCTGTGGCAAATGTAACATATGGGAATTACATTTTATGTTTTTCTTGAAGTGCACAAAACTCCCATTAGCATCGCATGTAGATATCATGGGGAGGTGAGGAGGGAGAGACATTCCTTCATTTGTGTTGGGCTTGGGGTGGAGTTTTGTGGGGGTTTTTTACTTGTTTTTTATTTCTGTTCTGTTTTGGTGTTTTAGGGCAGTCTTACATGCTTCCAGATTGATTTGTGTGCGTGACTGCATTGAAAGCAATCTCATGACTACATTATTGCAATGAAACTGTAGCCAGAGGAAAATGGTTCTTTTAAAATTTGTAGGTAGTTAAAGCTTAACAGTTGAGGCCCTCAACCATTTTCTTGAGCAGACAATTATTAGGGTATTTTTTGCATTAACATCTTGTTGCTCCCCCTTTCAAGTTTAAACCAAGGATCTGACCATCGCAGATATGCTGTGCCATGCATGTACAGAGCTGGTTGTGGAGTCTGAAGCATCTCCATAACTGAGCAGGACCTCCAGACGGCCTCACAGCCGTTCTGGCTTTGTTTTGTTGAACTAGGTACAGAATGGAGTTCTTCCTGCTCAGTTCAATACTTGGCCTGATAAACTATAGGAAAACACTTCCTTGTTCACACTGAATCTCAGTATGCATACTGAAATGCATTCTTCCATAAATCATATTTTCATTAGTTTTTTTTTTTTTTTTTTTTTT
>WBMW01005986.1:1234259-1292882 GCA_013396635.1 Penelope pileata | reverse complement strand
TTTTTTTTAAAGAAAAAAAAGCAAATGTGAAGATCTTAATGGTGAATGGGGGTAATGTCATGGTGCAGTACTTTTGTGGGTTTGGTTCTTCAAGTGTTATCTAATCTGTGGTTCTGTGAGAGACATGAGGGTATTTCTGAGGAGCTGAGGCATCTGAAAAACAATATTTTTTATTATGAGCAGGATGACACATGATCTAAAGTATGGTTTCCTGGTTTCCGTGAGCCGCATCATTCAAAGCATTGCCATTGCTCAGCCTTTTTTCTAAGTTCTGAACTGAAATGGGTTTGATCCAGGTAAATGCAATTACTCTCTGACAGAACTACATCCCTAACATACATTCTATTGGAATTTGGTGTGCTTATTCCTACTTAAGAGTACTGGAAATTATTCAGTAACTGACCTGTTCCTATCTGGAAACGGACAAAATAATTACATAAAGATCACGTGTGGGTCATAAGATGCTGACACTGAATTCTTACACAGAATCAATTGCACTGGGCTTTTTTAGTGCCTTTTAGAACTGGTTTCAGAGCTCTGGTGCAAACGTGTACAGTGGGTATCCTTATACTTTTCTTAGAAATGAAGACTGACATAGACATTGCAACTCCAGGGAAGGTTTAGTGAAAGAAACATCAGAGATTTGAATACAGGAGCATCACAAATTTGAATTGTGAAAAGCATGTATTCTAGCTGTCATGGGTCTTTCACAGGAATCACTTAAAAAAAAAAAAATGAGATTCTGTTCATGGGAATTAAAGATCCATAGAGTTTTCTGTAAGAGTGGGAGCTTAGCATCACTTTCTCTGGCCAGGTTTTTCTCTTCATTAACTACTTGGCAGTGTGCTAAACATCCAGGGGTCATACTCAACCTTTCAGAATCTGTGCAGTTGGTATAGTCTATTTAGCTGTGAACTGATCAAAGCCCACAAACTTCATGGTTTTTGTCTTTATTTTCCTTCATTATGTATTCAAATTAGCAGGCAACTGTTTTCTTTTGAACTGTGTACAACTTAATGTTGGGGGTGTGGATTGACCTCTTGTCCAAAGAGAGCAATTCCCTTTTGTACACAATCAAATCCTGAATATGCAGAGTAAGGTCTGCTGCAGTAGTTAACATAATTCTGGCTTTATGGACAATTTTGCAAGGCTTTTCCAGATTCTCTCTGTATTTTTAATGTGCCTTTAGCAATGCAAGTCTGATCAAAGGGAATAATTTGTGCCTGTTCCTAAATGGCTGGCAAGAATTTTAACAGATATTTTGAGTAATAATTAATTAGGGATATGGTATGATAATTACTACAGAAACACAGGTCTTTTATTTGAATAGGATAATAATCATTGCTACAGTAAAAGAGTTGTTTGGATTATTCAGAGAATCTCATTTCTCAAATAGAAATTTTTTTTATGGAATTAAAAAAAAAAAATACAGGATTTTGAAGCATTTTGTTGTCAGAGCTGCAGTTCATTCCAGTGCAGATTTCTTGGTAATCGTGTATTTTTATTTCTGGGTTTCTCTCCCATGGGGTTTTCCATGCTGCTGTGGGGAATAACTACCCAGTTTTCCACTTTTTGCCTTTGCAGGAATTCAGCAGAGACTTGGCATTCACTCTGCTAAGATTCTGAGCTAACATCAAGATTGTAAGGGAGGCTGCTGTCTTCTGCTAAGAACAATAGGTCATGTAACAGAAATCTTCAGTTTGTTTTCCTTATTCTACTCTGAATTCTCAGTCTCAAGTCTAAATCTGGTTTCTATTGTTCATTAGTCAAAAGAATTTTAGCCAGTTATGTGTACATTATTTGCACTGTCTTACTTTCTACTATGTATAAGGCAAAAGACTTACCTTACAAGTCTGGTTGTATATTTATTGTAAGGCTCTTCAACTGACAGCTGGGATCAGGCTTGAAATGCTTTGGCAGAGCCATCTCCTCCTGGAGTTTACCTTTCTGTCAGAAGTAAAATGGTTGTGAAGCTATCAATTGTGCTGAAATTTTGCATCTGCAAAAAAGTAGGACAAGGGAAATGCTGACAGTGTTAAACTGTCCTGTCTTGATAGAATATAATGCTTGGACCTGAATTTTGAGGTTGTAATCTCTTTAGAGCTGTGATCTGCTTTGGAAGAAAATGAAGAGGAGACTGTTAAAGTTAAATGTTCCTCTGAGTACAGTTGTGCCTTCATGCTCTAACACTTCTTCTGCAGCTGAAATTGTAACAAGTGAGTTAATTCATCAGCTGTACCAAAACTCCTGGGCTGCTTGGGTCTCCAGCTGTAAGGTGCTAAGGTATTTCCCACCATCAATACATCATGATGACAATGAGCTACATAACAAAATTACTTGCCTGATAATTAAGCTATGTAGAATGCCTTCAAAGGAGCTTATCATTTGGCAACTTTGAAAAAATTTCTAAAACCCAAACCATGATTGGCAAGGTTTCTCATATACCCATAATCCTGAAGATAAAACATTGTTTTTGCTTAATTTCTTACCAAACAAATCAAAGACAGAATGCTATAAACTCAGGATCGTTGGCCAAATCACGTTGTCGTCTTTTGCTATGCCCCAGCATGCAGGAGGAACCCAATTGCTCAGAGCCCAGGGGTCTGCACAGGATGAAAATCTTTGTTGTGCCTTTCAGGTCTATTAGTATGTTGTATTTGCCCTAGAATGAGCCTCTCTATTTGCTAAGCGTTGCACTGGCATCTTGCAGCATTTATTGCAGCATTTATATACTGTATGAAGAGCTGTAATTTTAATCTCTTGCAAAAATTTGTCTGTGGCTTTGTGCTCTGCCATTTTCTTTTTATCTTTTGAGCAACAAAAGCTATGACATTGCTTCCAGTTTTGGTAGGAAGTGAAAAGATAAATATTAGTTTTTTGGGGGCGGCTACTTAAAGGCCAAAAGGAAAGAATCTCTATGGTCAGAAGACCAGAATTTCTTCTAAGCGCTGCCTTAGATCTGTAATTTCTTTCGAAACGTAGGTCAACTTCTTGAAATTTGATCTAGTCTCCTCCGAGTTGAGGCCACTCCAGCCCTTTCTTCAGTCCCTGTAAGACCTCTCCCCTGCAGCCAAGCTGGGAGCTGAGGGCAACGATGAAGCTCAGCCCCGTGTGGTCCCACTGCCTTGTTCCTGCAGGAGGGAGAAGGCAGCACGTTTGTTCTGGCTGCTGGCAGCACCAAGGGCAGGCTGTCATGGGCGAGGGGCTGAGCAGACGGAGTGAGCTTTCTGCTCAAATGTAAGCTGCTTTATTTTCTCCAGTCTGAAGAGACCTTTTTTACTTTTTTGCATGAGCCAGTAGCTTGAGCAAAGATGAGTTTTCTTTTAGCATCTCAGCAGATTTAAGCATCACAATGCAAAAGCTGAAAAAAGACAAGCTTGAGCAGAGAATCGTTTGGGTAACGTGCACTTTAGGTAGCTGTTTGTGGAAATGCCCTGTTCATTTAGAGCTGGATTCCTAAATCATGCAGGTTTTTACAATTTGAGAGACAGCAGCTTGCGCGTGTGCGCGTAGAGGAGATTCCCGGCTCTCAAAGGCTGTTATTATGAGGCCAGGCTTTCTTTGAATGCTGCCTGATGCCAGTGCAGATGAAATCAGCAGATTGTAGTGTAATATGGTAACTGCTCACAGAAACTGGTGCGAACAGGGAGGCGGCAGCTAATCGGATTAAGGAAAAGTCTATCACAGCCGCAGCTGTCAGTGGATTTTAGCAGATTTTTTTATCACTGTTTGTGTGGGAAAACACATGATAGAGGGAATCTAATGAAGGAGATTGAACTAATAAACAGAACTGCTTTTTGATCTGATAGTTGCCCTTCTGAGTAAAGCACTCTGGAGAGGTTCAGGGAAAGTTTTGATGTAAATCTTATGTAGAAGAAATAACCCGGAGACATTTTATGGAGGGAAAGGTGAAATGATTGAAATGTTTCCTTCACATTTCAAAAAAGTTAACAAAGAAAACCACATTTATTTTAAAATCTCAAAGCTTTGCTTTTGGAGTCTTTAAAAAGCTCTTGACACCAAGCATCTGTGTTGTTACTGCTCCCTCCCACCCTACAAACATGTACACACACACACACTTTCCTAGGAGAAAGAAAATATGTATATAGAAAAGACCGTGGCTAGGAAAAACGAGATGAAAATAACTATTCTGACATGTATGATTATGATCAAGCCCTTTGCATCATGCTTCTGCCACCTGTTCCGGACAGCCTCTTTCAAGTATGAGACTAACTACTGACTGATGGCTTGCCTCCTGCTGCCCAGGCACCATCTCAGCTGTGGACTCAGCAAGCCCTTGGGATGTGCCTGTGACAGGGTGAGAATTTTAAGACCATGGATGTGGTGGCTGTCCTCAGATGCCCTCTCCCTTTCAAAGGTGCCTTGAACTCAGACCCCAACTGAACTGACGGCACTTTGTGTGCCCAGTCTGAAATGTGAGGGCATTGAGTTTCCAGGTAACGTGCTGCAGTGTGCTTGTATGCAGAGCACTGCCCCCACGGGCCTCATTTTCCCCCCAAAAGCAATATGTCATTGGAGACCACTTAGAGAATTTGACTTCAAAACCTTTGCTTCATCTCACAGGAGCTCTGTGACAAGGATAGGGAAAACACTACTGAAATCCAAGTGAGAGCTTTATTTCCGTAGAGACTGACCCTTGGTTGTTCTTCCCACTTCCTTGCAGGACTGCTCAGCTCAGGCTTAGCTCCACACAGATGAGTATACATTTTCCCCATTGAGGGTTTTGGTGACACTTTCAGACCTTCAGTATAATAGCAGTTGGTGCTTTGCCCCAATTTGTGTCATAGGCATATAACCATCTTAAATGCAAAAAAAATGCCATGGTTCAGAGAAGAACTGTGAGATCTGCTTTGGGTCTTCATTTGAAACAAGTTGTCTTACTGTTGGTATGTATCGATGCAACTAGGATGGGAATCAGAGCCTGCGTGCAGGCAACATCCACAGTTCTGTTGGCTTAAGTTGTAGCTTTTCATACTGAAGCAGGTTCTTATTTTGTTCAGATTTGCAGCTGAATGCTGGTTGGGCTGAGTGTGCTTTAACCAAGCAATTCCTCTCTTCATTGTATATTTATATCAGAAACGAGCAGTAGCTAATTGAGGTTAGTTGAGGCAGAAAAGCAGTTTGGATTTGCTGGGTACTTGCTGTGAATTAGGCGTTTTCTTCTAAAAGTCATGGCAGAATCCTTTAATCCAACTTTTTTTTAATGCATGCAAAACAAACTGCTGTATCAGTGTGTTCAGTCCTGGAACTAATTGGAGGGAAGAGATTTATTCTGAACTACTAGTGAGTTAGGGTGGAGGAAAAAAGACCTTGCAGAACATGTTGTTTTGTAAAAAGAATAAGCAAGACCAATACTTAGGAAATGCAGTTTTCCAGAAGGTGCTAAATACCTCCGTTGTTTTCCCTGGATAATTTTATAATTATAAAGAAAATAATTCTGAAAGTATCTTACTAAATATTAAGCATTGTAGTGGTATTGCAGGTTCTCCTGTTGTCTCAGGCGCGTTGTCCACTGTTCTACAGAGTCCATACTCAGAGAAATCTCTTAGGAACTACTGGCACTATTTCTTCGTACTGTAGAAAGCACAGAAGTCTCTGCAGACAGAGCACTGCAGACATTCAGGTCTCTCTGGGATGGAAAAGCGAGAGCTGCAGCTGGAGTAGGGCTCTCTGCACCCTAGGTATCTCACCAGGTTCCTGAGCTGTACTGCTGTGGTAGCATCAAAGAGTAACAAATAATAAAGCAAAATTTTGTGCTGTGGTTTCAACTGGAAGAATGCACGGGCTTTTTTCCTACTTCAATATCTCAGTGTTGTCAGCTGGTTTTGCCCCTTCACTATCATGTGGCGGCCAGGGTAAGAGCCCTATGTGGCGGCCCAGTGTATTCAACCTTCATTTTAATCCAGCTCCTGTACCAGGTGCAGAGCTGGAGGAGATTTTCACACATTGTTACAAACACCAGCACCAGGATTTATTCTCAGGAGTCCAATTTTTTATGTTGAGAACCATTTATGCTGCCAAAGAGACATAAAAATATCTTGGTGCAGGACCTGCTTTTCCAAGATAGTATCTCTTTGCTCAGTGGAAGAGTCTTGGCCTTGAGGAATCCTCCTGCCTGCTCTCCTTTTCCTGTATACACACACTCATCCTTTCAGACTTTTTCTTCTGTTCCACCATTGAAAACAAGAAAATTGCATATATGTCATAGAAAAAATGTATGAGAGTAAACAACAATTCACAGTATTCCATGCCTTTTTGATAATAAAACAACTAGAAATGCATAGCTGAAATGAATTTCCACACTCTTGGTTGGAGAAGGAGAGTGTGGAAGAAGGTAAATGCACAAAAGCAGTCAAAGCAGGAAACGTTATCTTTTCCTTTCAAATGCTTCCGTGCTCAGTTCCATTGCACTTCCACCCCAGCCCCACCTGTGCAGTGTCCCACCTTTGGCAGGTGCTTCCCAAGACCTTGGCTTCTGTGAGCAAGGCAGAGGCTGTGTGAAATAGTTCTGCAGATTTTCCTTTCAAGACAAAGGTTTTTGCTTTCTAAATGTTCGTTTCATCACAGTAGTTATGTGTGTGGAGGAGATGAGATTCAGTGAGGTAAGAGTGGAAAATGAGGCACCGAGCTGATAGTAGAAATGTTGCTCTTTTGATCAGTAATTGGCTTGCACTGAGTAAATTGATCCTGCTCATGTGAGTGATCCATGGCAATAACATTTTTAACCTAGGGAAAGAATTTGTGCAGCCAAATAACTCTTCAGGGGATGCTGATAGTGAAGCGTTGCTGTGCACCCTGTCCATGGAACTGCTACTAGAGGCAGTAGGAGCAGATCTGTGGTTGCCAGCTGCCACTGGAACTCAGCAGTGCAATGCAGGTGTTCTGCATGTGTTCAGTACTCAGAAACAAATTAGTGTTGGTAAGCAGAGCTGAACAAGAACATTGTAACCAGAGAATGTGTTCAAAGTGTCATATGAGTGTTAAATATTGTTGCTCATCCAATTCATCCTGAATTATAAGCCTCTTGAACTGGATGTCAAAGTATTATGCAGTTAACTTTTGGGTCAGCCTCAGCACTTCCGAGAGAGCAAGGTCCCAGCTTCCTGTGCTGTTCTATTTTACAGCATTACCCAGAAAGCCTAAGAGCCTGAGAAACTTCATTGTCTACTAAGCAGTCTGGGAATAATCCTTGGGAGCACCAGCTGCAGACCTCTAAGACATTGATTTGTTTGGGTTTGAGGGCTATGAGATGCCCTCTATATTGCCTGGCTTGCTTGCTTGACTGCTAGTTCAACTGTATCTCAAAGACGGCTAACGTCAAGGGGGCCTGGCTCTCTGGAAGCTAAGCCTGTTGGGTGCTCAGCTCCAAAGCACTCTCTGCGGTACCTAGGAGAGGAGCCATGCAGTGAGACAGAGCTGACAGGAAAAAACCTTCTTGAACTTGAGTGGGACTGCTGGAGGTTCAGCTGCTCCCATGAATTGTCTCATTTTTGGAGAATCACTAAATACTGATTTAACTTTTTAATCTTTCGGAATTACTTTTGCTGCCACTAATGCTCTCCATTAAACCTATGCAAAGTATTACACAGGAGTTTGTATACCTGGACAAGTTATTTTCATTTTGCTTTGCTAAAATCTTCTTCCTTTTCTCAGTTAAGTGAACAGCAAAAATCCTGTTGCCTCTAAGGAAAGCAAGGTTGAGCCTTTGGCACTTCCAGAGGTATTCCCCTTGAAGAATACTTTAAACAGCACTAACTTGCCATGTTCCAATCAGTGCTCCAAATCGTACCGGACACCCTTGCCTTGCTCTTCCTTCATACACTGAGTGCTGCACCCCGTGCTCCCCAGGCTGCACACGCCATGTGCTGCCAAGCCAGCTGCAGAGCAGAAGCTGCCCACCATTGGGTGCCACTCATGCCCCATGCAGAGGGATGCCCTGGGTCAGGGCAGGCAGGCAGCCCTGCTAGCGTGAGGCTGGATGGGAACCGCTGCGAATGGCCACGAGTGTGGTGCTGCCCAGTGCCAGGCCAGGGGCCGCTGGCCTTGAACGCACTGAGCCTTTGGTGTTTCCTGAGACCTTGGTTCTGCCTGGAGAGAAGTTGCTCAAGGATCTTTGTCTGCCTGCATTCTGAGTTGCTAATGTGTTTGTTTTTACCCTCCTTTGAAAACGGGAAGACTGCTTAAACACTCCAATCACAGGTAATCTTATACATGCTCTCAGAGAAAGAGAGAGCTTCCTTAAACTCGTAAGAGAACATCTCCTGGTTTCTTCCTTCTTTTTGTGGAAGAAGAGGAATCAAAATAGTCCAGCCTCACTCAAACATGGAGCACAAGGCACAAGACATGAACCCTCAAATTCAGAGTTCACACAAAGATTGTAGGGTGGATTTTTTGACCTGATAATTTCACACACAAATACTGTCCTCTGTTTGGAAACAGCTGCATTTGTTTCAGACATTATAACCCCTTGCTGTTTGTTACAATCCCTATTAGCTATGCCACCATAACAGATTTACAGCCTGGATTAGTTTGAGCCACTGAAGAAAAAAGTTTGAAATAAGCAGCCTGGCTTTGCCCTGAAAGGGGCTGGGAGAGTTCACGCAGACGGCTGGCAGCAGCTTTAGAAATGAAAGGGCTGCACAAGTGTGCCTGTCTTTGCCTTATGTGACATAGATACTTAAGCTGCATTCTTGAAAGTGATTCAAGGGTTTTCAATCCTAAGTCTCATTTTCTAGTAAAGATCCAAATTGCTTTTCCTTCTCCTCTCTCTCGATAAATAAATGATCAGCTCTGACTACCCACGCCAGAACAGATATCTGCACTCTACATGCGTTCCTCACTAAATATTTCAGGAGATATCCTGGAAGCTCTTTGTTATTAAGTAGTTTTGTCATTCTGTGAACCATCAGTTATCAAACAGTAGCTTAAAATAAACAATACCTCTTCTTCTACAGTAAAAAATGTAGCTGTTGTTTTAATTCACTTTAGCTGCATTACATTAATTCACTTTAGTGCATTACTGCACAGTCTTTCTGAAGGCTTAAATTTAGCCAGTTCTGCTTAACTCTGTAGAAGGTACTTGTTCTCCTTTCCATACCACATTTGCATCTTTGGGTATTTAAAAAAACAAACCACTTGAAGTATATCAAATTGAATAATATACCAGCCCGTGACTGTCTGTCTGATTACTTGATTTCTCTCCTCAGCTCCTCCTCTCACTGGTCCAGACTCAGTGTTTTCATCTCTGCAGGACCCTTAGCAGGGCTCACCTCTCCCCCTTTCCATAACTCTGTCCCCTCCTCAGCTGCTTGACAAAGAAAAGCCATTCAGCACTCCACAATCCTTCAGGGCACAACTCATTCAATCAGGATGGGACAGATTTATGGCTCCTACGCTTGGGTCCCAATTTCCTGCACTGACATCCTGATTTGTTTCTGTGACATTAGGGGTTTGTCAGGATCAGTGTTTGTTCACTCTGAAGGTGTGCAAAGGAGGGTGTTATCCCAACAGCCTGTGACTGCCCTGCAAAGGGGTGGGAAAGGGCCCTGCCAGAAAGGACCTGTCTGGGTCTGGGCCTTCCCTGAGTTTCAAACACATTTTGTTAATCTGGTTTTCCAGTTCCTAACAGAGCACTGATAATGCAATACCAGTAACAATGCTTTGTAAGGGGGCAGCATTAAACTAGTAGTAATACAAAAAGTCTGGCTTGCTTTCTAGTATCCATCATGCTTGTCAGATGTGTGTAAAGTATATGCCATCTTGTGTTGACAAGCCCAAAAAGCAGCTGTGAGTTTGAAAACTGAAATTGCATCTACTGCTGGCTATTTGAAAGGAAGGCAGTACAAAAGACCACAGAAGAGTGTGATACTGCCCAAGGTTCAGCTGCTAGCTTTCCCTTAGATTTCCTGGGAGAAACACAATTATGAATACATAAAACTTCTGAATGACGATTCTGCTCTCTAGGGCTGTACAGATAGCAAGAGAAGAGAACTGCAGTCTCTCAAGAACTTGCAAGCTAAGCAGTAATAACTGAGATTTCTTTCAAAATTACAATTAAGAGAACTTCGAAATAACTTGAGTATGAAATGACCTTTTACTTACCTCCATAGAAACACTCATTTGAGAGACGTGCTCCCCAGAATTTTATCAGTCTTGGAAAAGCAAAAGCAATTTTGGTGAAAGGGCTGTTATCTACATGAGGGAATGTTGACTACTGATACCTATTGCCAAAGTCAGTGGAAGATACCATGCATGCCATAGCTCTGAAACCCAGATTCTGCTCCTACCGTGATTCCCCAAAAATGTGCCTAGCTTGACCTTCTTGGTGAGGATGGTGGAAGATTAAGATTGTCAAGTTGATATTTGTTCCCAAGTGTTCGTAAACCCTGCTCCAGGTTTAGAAAGGACTGTTGTAGAGATCCTGATCTGAGCTATATAACCATAGTACAGAACCTGGATGAATTAATTTCTGTCTCAGGTCCAGCAGCTGTGATTGGAGCAAATCTGCATATCTAAACCAGAATTTACCTAAGTCAGTTCTCTATTTCACGAAACCTTGAAACCCATTTCTTACTGGTAGTAAACAAGATCATTCACTCTCACATGTACCATTTGGTCATCCTCTCATGTGTCGCCAAGGTGCATTGGTTAATTCTGTACATCAGAATTGTCCTGCAAAACCAAACACTTGCTGTAGCCTTAGTTGCTTCCTTAAAGCGAACACTGCACAGCTTTAATTATAATTTAAAACCAAAGTCTGATATCTTTTGCAACAGAAGTTTCTTTTTGCGTTGAACAATGATGAAGAGATTAATGGAGCTCTGTAGGAAGACGATTTTTGATGGAGATGAAATACTGTCTGCGCAATTTCAGATGATTGATTTTCGTTGATTAGGAACCCATCAAAGTGCAGTCGGCAATGCTCTGGGTATGATCATAATACAGTGAAGAAAGGGGCAGCTCATTAACTGAAGAGAATCATCCTGCCATCCCATCACCCTCCACCCCCACATTTTCCATTAAGCAATTCAGGCCTCACAAGGCTTCTGTGCTATTTGGAAACAGGTACGGTATATATCCCAGGCTGCTACAAGAGAGGCCTTGATATGCAAAATGAGGCATGCAAGGATTTCAATTATTCTATTTATTTTTAAAAGTTTTGAGCAATCATAAATAATCCTGTGAATATTCCCTACCTTCTGTAGAAGCAGTTTGGTATAATCGGAAGAGCAGCCTTCAATTTGGCTATTCCCAGAGTAGGAGTGTGCTGCTAAATCATCTCTGTTATCAGTGGAGCTCTAAAAACAAGGCTATTGACCATGAGATGAATTTTGTCACAAGCTTGATGTAGGAGTCAGTTTTGACATTGCTCTAAATGTTCTCTTCTCAAGAAAAGCTCTATTGAGAGCTGATGTATAGAAGTTAAGCAGGAGATTTTAGATTGCATAAATGAGAGTGAGACATCTGATTTACCCGAGCTTCCACTGAGAGTTGAGCAGCTCACTGTCCTTTATGTCTTTGAAAAATTTTCCCTCGAACCACCATCTTATAAAATGTGGTAGGAATATAATAGTAGGATGTTATATCTGCATAGGTTTCTTGATTTTGATACTGCAATGCATGTCCATAAATCTTCCAAAAACTCTTACGTTTTCACGTCACTCATCTTGTGCTATTTGAACCCTTGCTTTTGCCTGTCCCATGAAATCAATGGATTCTGATTCAGTTGGCGATGTTTTTGTTGACCTCAGAGAAATTTGTTGGAAGAAATCTTAACGTGTCTCTTTACACTGGTAGGAAAGAAGTGTCATTCCTAGCAGCAATGCCATCATGCACTGATGCGACTTCAAACCACTGGATCTGCCTTTGTGAAAGCTTTGAGTTTGGTTTTTCCAACTGAGTTTTGGACTCGTATTTTACAAGACTAACTCCTAGCAAAAGTGAAAGCTTATGTCAACTCAGCACTACTGCTGTGGATTGGGGGTTTAGAGAATTTATTACAGAAATGAGTTTGTGTGAATATTCATGCTTCATTAGTTACTCATTGGTGCAGAACATAGTATGGGAACTTTGTACTTACTGATTTTCTCAAGTTAAACTGCCAAACTGTTCTTGACTGATATTCCCATATTACGTGTGTGCAGCTTTTAACACTTGACTTAACAAGTGCCTTTAATTTCACTGAACATAAGTTATTGATCATGGTGCTTGTTGCCTGGAAGCTCCATTCCTGATTGTTAATTGAGCCATTGATTTTTTTAACGCTATCATTAACAAAAGGGTGAGTGCTGTATTGCAGAGTGGTCTGCTCAGAGCAAGGAGAGGGGTGGCATAGCTGATCAGCAAATACATATTTTCAGAACATCTATCACAGCTGAAATCAGTTGCAAAACTCCAGTTGACTCGAGTGAAGATAGGATTGCACTTTATGGATTTGATTTAGCAGAAGTAAGGTTGACAGGAAAGTTCTGTAGAATTCAGAGATGCCAGAGCAGACCAGATGTTTGCTACATCAGCTGTAAGGTGTGGACTTGGCAAGTGAACACACCAACAACAATACCAGGTCTGACCATGAAATGGAAAGCAATATTCCCATCTTAGAAGTATAACCTGTTGATGGCAAGGAGAAGGGTAGGATTTAAGGTGAATAATGTCGCCTTTGGTAGGATGAGGGCAAGGGTAGTATATACACTAAGTACATACATATGTCCCAGATATTGTGGATAGGACCTGTAGCTGAATTTTCTGATGTAAAATTTCTTATGTACAAAGGTATGCAGTAAACAAGTATAAATTTAATTACAACTGCCTCATTGTTGTGGAATCATTGTTACCATCCACAAGGTCTTCTGAACTACTTACTGACTTTGGAGAAAGTCACCACTGCTCACTAAAAGCCTTTTGCTTGTTTTCTGTCATGCACATCTTTTGTGAATTTTAAATGGAACAAAATAGACAAAGAATGTCTCAAAGGCATATAATGGAATTTTTCCTCTTATCTTTTGGATATTGTTTTTATGAGCATATATCATGGTATTCAGAAGCAAACTGTTACGTCTGAGCTGTCTTACAGATTTACATGGTGATTTTTAAGTGGCATGAGAGTAGATGCAGTCTAGATAGTTTGAAAGGATTCATTAGTGCTGTCATTGTAGAATCAGGTCTAAAAAAATACCTGTTAGAGTAGAGGCTACTGCAGAGGTGCTCGTATTCATGAACTCCTGCAAAACACTATTGCAGTTAGACAACTGTGGTAAGGAAGTATTCATGAGTTTACAATTTGAAAGATTTGAGTTCTTTGTAGTTCTCCATACAGTTTCCAGAAACTATTTTATGACAGTTTTAAAAAACTTCAAAGACTTACACTCTTGGGTATACCGGCTTTCTCTGGAAGACAGGAGTGTGGAGAGAGGTCTCGCAGAGGTAGTAATGATTCAGGTGGCATCAGCTCTCCTCATTTCCTGACCTTGTGTGGCTGACAGTTTTAGTGAGGATGGAAACAATGCTGATTTCTGAAGACTGTCAAGTGCGAGCAGTTTTCTGCTGAGTTGTAGGAGGCTAGAGATCTATAAACCTTTTTAAGTGCTAAGAGGAACGAGAGGGCATTGTTTTCATTGCAGCTGGTCTGTGAGTCAGAAAGAGAATAGTAACTATTGGGGGATGGACCTCTGCAGCCAGCCTAAGCTTTATTTATTAACTAGTAAAATTTCTTAAAAGGAGAGTGAGCAAGCAAAAATTGCCCAGATCTGCTGCGGAGGACAAATAAATATGAATGCAGAAAGTATGATAATAACAACATTAAATTACATTGCTAAGGCAACACAAGTTCTTCCATTTTGAAAAATGGACGTAGATATGAATAGCATTTCAAGACTATCCAAAACTGAAATTCTTATTACTGGAAAGCAACACTCCACATACAAATCATTGGCTCCAATTTTTCAAAGGATTTTGTCTGACTTAGGCTACGATGTTTCTGTATTAACTCCTTGGACCTATTCCCAGCCCAACTAGCCAGATTTTTTAGCAATCAGGATGTATTTATTGAAATAGAATGTCAAGTATGAAACTAGTGGCGTATCCAGTTGACCACTGGTAGTCTGAAATTTCACCCTAGGACTTTATTAGTATTTAGCCCCTAGCAATTGCCAGCTTTTTATGGGAAGTCTGTCAAACCAAACATACTGAGATCTACTGAAGATCTGGTTATTTTCTTTATCCCTAAAAGGAAGCTGACATTCAATCACTAGTAAACATTTTTAGGTCTCTCCTTGTTGAGCTTTAGCATGTTTGGCAGCTTCCTTTAGAAGCAGAAACTGGAAGAAAAGAGTATAATGCACTCCTGAGGTATTTCTTCTGTGAGATAACATTTGGCTGCCCACCTCCATCTTAAAATGTATACATCTGTCTTTTTTGGTATATTTTGAGCAAAGAGGCACAAATAGGAATTTTTAGGGTAGCACATCACAAAGAAACATATTTCATTTCCAAAATGCTTGTCATTTCCGTGAGGGTCATACAAAGATCCCCCATTTCTGCATATTTGGGGTCTGTGGTCAGACCTGACAGTGAAAAAGCAAAACTGAATCCTTGCCTCCCACGTGAAGAAAACCTTCAGAACCAGATGGGGTCCCTTTGTTCTCCCTCAAAGAAAGGTTTTAGTGCCAATTGTGTGATAATGCTACAGCCAAATCCTGCCCCTTTGAAACAGAGGTGGAGAGAAGAAAGCTGCTAGCTTTGGAGGTCTGCACCCCCTGGCACAGACAGTTCTGGGATGGTGAGAGCAGGGGGATATGTCTTTATGTGGGTGATGTTTGCAGCTGGATGACAATGTTTTAAGCTGTCGTTTTCCAGCTAAAAGTAATGCTGCACTGTGCCCAGAACAGCATCAGGTACATCACCTCTTTCAGGGATTAAGTTCTTCACTAAGCTACAATATAAACATATGGTAATTCCAGGGGACACCTTCAAGATGTCACTTTCCAAAAGTCTAGAACCCAGGTGCTTTGTGAATTATGAAAGTCTCCGCAAAGACTTGATAGGATTAGGTCATAAAGGCTCCATTAATACGACATTATTAGTTTTTTCCCCATGAAATACCATTTTTATAAAATTTTCCTGTGTTGAACGTGTGTATGCTTTCAGATGCCAGCTGGAGAAATCGCTCAGTCTATGGCATTCACCACTCCTTTGTCCCCTCCATCTTGTTTTGTTAAAACAAAAAGCAGCCAGACTCTCAATCAGTTTGACTTCTGTCCATGTACCTTCATTAACTGATCCTGAGTCTGGTTCTGAGCAATCCAGGGAAGGACACTGGCACTTTGATTCTCACATTTGACCTGTCCAGCTGGAGAAATAAGTTCAAAATTCTGTCTGCAAAGTTAATAGGAACAGCATACAGAATTTCATCTCACCAAAGGGATTTGTTTTTAAGCTTCTCTGAACTCCAGTATCTGGACGAAAGCTCTGGTGTTTAGAATTAATGATGTCTTGGGTTAGCTCGCACAGCTTGCAGCGCTCTAGGTACTGCGGCTTGATGACTGTCACTGTTGGTTGGGTCAAGGATAGCTGCCACAGACATAACCGGCACATTTCCTCATTTTATCAGGCTGGTGCAAGAGGCAGTCATTTTTTCCAGGGGACAGAATTAATGGGTGAATGTGCTGTGGGGCTGGCACATGCTGCCTCCAGTTTAATAGCTGAATTAGAATCTTTTTAAAGCTTTGGCACCAAGAAATGTGATTTCCCGATGCTTAGGGCTAATGCTGTGGTAAGTGCTGGGAAATCTTGACTGATAGTGCTAAGAGTTAACAGAGACAAAAAATGAAGCACAATAAATCTTACATGAAGTGTTTGGCTATTATGAATTACATATGTGCATATATGTATTGGTTTGAAAGGTTTGTTCACATGCACAGAGATTAATTATCCTTTAAACTGCACTTAAAAGGATCATCAGATCTAGTATTTTTTCCCTCAGTATTTCATCATTGCTTCTAGTGGCCAAGCTTGGTTGGGGGGGAAGATTTATAGCCACTATGTGAGAAACTGTATCAAATAAATAATGGGGGCAAATTAAACACATTGATTAACTATCATTCACTATCCTGTAATCTTTTAATGACTAAGGTCTAATTTAAGAAAGTTGAGAATCAGGATTAAATTCTGAATTGCTATTATTATTACATGTGTTCATTAGATTCTAGAGGAATTCAGCAGAGATTAAAAAGGCACCTGTGAATTAAGACCAGCTATTAATGGGGAAAGTTGAACGGGCTTATCCGCATTAATGGCATTTTTCTTATTCAGATAGACTAATGCATGGAAGCATTAAACTTTACAGGTTGTCTGTGTATTCATGGATTTTGTCTGTCTAGTTTATCGTCAGAAAATTTGTAGAGCACCTGGAAATATAATCATGGCCACTGTATTGCATTTCCTAATCAGAGGAGCAGAAAGCTAATTAGAGTTTCACAGGGCAGTTGAAAGGGATAAGATTCAGTCAGTTCTGCGGTCAGTCCAAAGAGATAAAATGGAAGGAGAATAGAAGTGGAGGGGAGAAAAGCACCGTTTGTTTTAATTGGTCTGTGCATGAAGCTATTTATATTTAACTCTGCAAGTTTTTGACTGGCCAAGATGTGCCAAACCTAAGAGGGTCTCTGACCCATCTGAGCCTGTGGAACACCCTTGAAGAGGTGAGCAACAACCCTTGTTGGCTGACTTGAGCGTTCAGATAAGTACTGGAAGTACTTGTTTCATTGGCAGCCTCGGTGATACAGAGAAAGACGTGGAGTTGGTCGTGTCCAGGTCTTCATGGAGAAATGACTGTCCTTGGTGTCCAACGCCTGATGCTGAGATGAACATTGTCTATCACAAGGTAGCCTGGCAAAAGCAAATACAAAATAACACTATGCTCTTGAATATTTGATTCTATACTTGCTAATAAAGCACTCACTCATGATCTTAAGACCCTCCTCTTTTGACATTTTTAAGCCAGTTTCCTGATGTTTTGCTTTCAGTAAAGAGGCCGTTATTCCTGCAATCTGTCATTTTAAGGAGTGCTGCCTACTTCAGAGAAGCTCTTGCAGCCTAACTGGAATCACTCGATGATTTGGATCATTAATATATTGCAAAATGACAATAAGAACTGAAGTGAGGGGGCAGGCAGACACAAGGTGCTGATGAAGATATATCTGCTCTGCTGTCAAAATTCCACTTATAAATATAGGAGCAGCCATTGGATTTCTCTTAGCTAGAAGGTGAAGCTTTAACATGCCTAAAGAGTATTGATTTGTTAACGCTGTTGGTCTGTTTGGGAGTAGATTGAGAACACTTAAGTCATCTTCTTTGCCTCCAGTTTTTTGTTTCTGAATTTTATTGTGAGATCTTTTTAATCATTCTCCTACCAAGATATTTTCCTTTCTTCAAGCTTTGTTCACTGTTATGATGCACTGTAAAGCGCTTTTTTTTTCTAGGTCTTTTTTCCTTCGGCATGATTTTCTGCTTCTCCTTTTCCTGAAAAAAAATCCTACTGCTCTTAATTGGATTTCATAATGCCAATGATTTTTTTAAAAGGATGCAAGCCTGGGAACAGCAGTAGTTCATCTCCTCATCTGCAGCAGCAGCACTAATCTTGTACACATTGGCATGCATACAGGCAATAAAAAGTGACGTGAAGTAACATTTCAGTGAAGAATTGTATGCATTGGAGCCAAATCCTGTCATTTAAGACTTTCTGTGAGGTGTGATTTATTCTCATTTGCAAGCTTTGTTGAGAATGTGTGAGTGTTGGGAATTACGCTTATACTTTTTAAGCTTTGCTAGAGACTTCAGGTGTCTGTGCCTTCAGGTTTCCAACTTGGCATTCCAGAGAGGTTTAACTCTTGGCACATGCATAGTCAGCTTGTTTAGAAAAGTTGGACCTCCTGAAGGATCTCAAGCAGAACACCACAAATCATTGGGTTTGACTAACTTAGCCTCTCTCCTGAAGATGCCAGAGAAGATGGCTGTGACTGGTTTGGGTATCAGCTCTGATCTAGCAAAAGAACTTGTGAAAGTTCTGTACAGTTTCTTAGTAGGCAGAAATCTCTTTTTTTGCTCCTAGAATAGAAAGTGGAGCAGAGGCTGATGGGACAAATCACTTCACTTTTCACATTATGAGTCTTCTGAAGGCATAGATCAATTGCCCAGAGTGGTTTTTTCCTTCTTAGAGGCAAATATATAATCTTATTAATGATAATGTTTTTTTGCCGACAGCATGATATTCTGTATTGTTCAGTTTAATAATCAGCATGAAACCTATTAACTGCGTGAGATATGGAGTCGGAAATCTGGGGTTGAAATCTTTGCCACTTGGAAATATTAACTAACTTGTTTGCAGTACTGCAATCTCCCACAGTTAACATTCTGGCAATTACAGAGATACAAGCTTTGAAAGATAAGCTTTCTGTTTTGCACTGTACCCATGATTTACCCTGTAGTCAAAATCCAAAGTAAGCCTTTTTGGTAGTTCCAGAAGCTTGGAAGAGTTTAATCTAATTTAATTTATTTTGATTGTAAACGCTTGGGAACTTCCTGGTTCTGACTGAGCCTAGCAATGGCTAAATCCTCAGAGCATCTCTTCTCAAGCAGTGATGATTTGGGGGGCAGTAAATCAATTACCCAGCCAAGGATTTCACCTTCTTGTGTTTCAATGTTCCTGTATTTTGTGTTCCTCCACTGCCATTTCACTTCTGACTAACAAGAACGTGGAATTAAAGTTGGTTTTATCAGCAGCTGTGAATGTTTCTGCTTAGAGTCAATTTTCCTTTCCTTGTGTGTGCCTGTCTCAGTTGCTCAATTGTGCTGATGAAAGTTTGAAACATCCCCTTCACGAGAGGTCAGTGAAGCTTGCAATTTGTCACTTCAAGACATCGGTTCCTATAGCAAATCTCTCATTAGATTTTCCATGTGCATATCAGAGGTTGAGGTCGTATGGCCCCAGGTTGTCTTGTCTCCGAGGGGGAGCTGGCATTGGAGTATTTGATTGCTTCACAAGGGCTGTGAATTTGAAGAAGTCAATCTCTTCTGGTTTGTGGTCCCTCTAGGGCATATTGCCTCCTCTACACAATTTAACAGTGATTGGCTGTTTAAATAGCTTTTGAATAAGTTTGTTCTTAAATGTGTTTCCCTCAGTTCTCCACACACGGTGTGGAGTTTGTGCTCTGAGTAGCTTACTGGTTTGCCCTGATGCTTTCCATGTCCTCTGCTTCTTATCTTCTTTTAAATGTAGCAGTAAATAATTAGGGAAAGCCATTTACACTTTCACTTCTGGTGCCATGATGCTTATCATGCTGCCTGGAAGTCCCCTCATGACTTCCCTGTTAAAGCTGTTCAGCTATCTGCCAAGACATGAATCTCTCTGTAATTACTTTCCCAAGTTGTTCTGGTAGGAAGACTCCTTGCAATCACTCCATGACATGTTTCCTTCTCATTCTTCCTGCAGACTTCTACTTGCTGGAGCCTCTCATTTTGGAATTCTTTACTCTGCAGAAATGGGACAGTGAAGATGACTCTTTATTTTTCTGCTGGATGGTTGTTTCTATCTAAGTTTGGATGATTTCATTGCCAGACATACTCCTTAGGAAGCAGTCCTTCTGCAGTTTCAGCCTGTTTTTCTGTGCAGACTTCAGATCCGTGATTTTCAGTGGAAGACCATGTCCATCACAATTTTTCGTGTTCTTTTAATTTCTTTGATTGGAATTGATGAGATTTGGCAAGTGAAATCACTCCACTCTTTTCTGATGGCACGATGGGATGCTAGCATGAGATGCCTGGGCAAATGTAGTGTTTGCTATGGCAGGGGTATGAAAAGATTTTATTCTCTATGCATTTTGTTGCCCAAAAAGCACTGAAGTGATAAGACAAAGTGTTTTCTGACTCTTTGAAAAGTATCTATACTTATAACAAATAAAAGGAAAAAGGAAAATGTAATGATCAATGACAGATTTGGAATCTGCTGAGGCACTGGATGCTGATTGTCTTTATCTTTTTAATTGCAAAGTAAAGAATCAATTTCTGCCCATTAATTTTTCATGATCTGAAATAGAGTACAAGAAAGACTATAAGTGTCCTCTATACTAATTTGTTGCTCTACTAAGTGTATATACAGAGGTAGTCCTGTTGGCAGGCATTGTAGCTGTGCAGGTGGGGCGTCAAAGAGAGGGCAATGCTTTTTGGCCCAACAGACTGAAGTGGAACTTCCAGTACCTTCAGTTTCCTTTGAAAATCTATGCAGTACCAGCACTCTTCTTAAGTATATTTGACTGAACAGGTTGCATATTCTTTCTATCCTGGTATTAAAAAAGCATAATAATTTAATAGTATTTAAAAAAAAAAAAAAACCTCAAGTAACATGACATTTGTCACTAAGTAGAGAGGCAAACTATTTGTGTTTCTAATAGGAGCCACTGGGAAAAGAGAGATTTGGGGTAAAAATCAGCCACAGGGAATAGGCTGATGAAAGCTGCAAGTTCTAAGAAGGTTTTATTTCTTTGCTGCTTTGTAGTTCCTGTGGGTAAGCGAGTAAACCTGACAGTTCAAACTACATTTTCCTCAATATCTCAAAATTCACTCAACCTCCCATGTTACTAATTATTTTTCCACCTGAGAATCAGCTATTTTGTTTCAGGCTACAGCAAGGAAAAAAGATGCAGCTTTATTACCAGGGTCAAAGAAGGAAAAAAAAAAAAAAAAAAAAAGAGCTCTTTGCATCCTTGATAGCATACAGCATTTTGTTTCAGTTTTCTTGTTTTAACTTGGATTATTACAGTAAGCTGTTAGCACCCAAGAGGAAGGAGAAGGAATTTGAATCCTTTTCTTTCCCCTCTCAAACAAGTAAGCTCTCATTTAAAACTCATTGATTTCTATAACGTTACTATGTAATATATTCAGGAGATTTTCATCAGCAATAGAATCCAGTTAGTTGGTGTTGAGAACTGGGGAAACCATGATCATTAATTACAATTCTTTTTTAGAAAACATCATACAAGCTTTAATTAAGTCTCTCATTAGGCAACCTATTACATTTTCCTTTTTTTTTTTCTTTTTTACACGGTGACAAGGAAGAAAGTGCTAGATTTTTTACCTGTCCCCATCTTTGCTTTTCCTTTCCTTGAGTCCTTAATGCTTTGAAGAGTTCACTCTACCAAAAGAAAAAAAAAAGGAAAAATATGATATCGAGAACAATAGCTTAATGGCTCTTGATGTGTGCAAATTCTGTTGTCATTAAGTGCATAAAGAATTTCAATGGAGAATTCATAGAATGGATACAAACTCAAATAGCCATCATTGAATGTTTTGGATTTGTGGTTTAATAGCAAAGGTGAGGGACTGCAGTTGAGGTAGTGTAAGGACAGGCCATCCTAAAGCAAGGAATTTGCAAACAGTAGCCTGAGAAGTTATTTATAGGTATAATTTATAACCAACCTTCAGAAATGCAACCTTGTAATATTGAAATGGATTATTCATAGAGCTAAAGCTGTACAATAAGGTCAAAGCTGAAATATGGAAATAATATACTCTGTGGTTTTGCAAGGCCCTAGAACACCTTAAAATACAAGCTCACGTTACTTCTAACCAGCCTGCTGTGGAGCTGCCCCTTTCTTTCCCTTTTTCCTAGAAGACTGTTCTAGTCTGGTGAAGAAATGGCCTCCGAGAGCTAGGCGTGGGGGTGCTTGGTGCTGCTCGCGGATGCTACGCTTCAGGATTTTCAGAGACTCTGAAAAGGCATCAAGACTCTACAGATAGTACTGGATATATGTGATTACTGCATCATGAACCTTAAGAACGGGGCTACTAAAGTTTTTTATGAGAGCTTCCAAAGATCTGTGGAAGCCGGGCCAGTGTTCTATGAGATGGTTTTCATATCTTCTATCCCCTTTACCAATGAGAATATCTGAGGGTTGACTTGAGGTAAAGTTAATTGTAAATCATGACAGAAAAAACTTTGTCATATATATCAAGCATACTTAGTTTTCCTTCACCAGTATTTTCAAAAGCCCATTTATGTAATCTCAAAAAAAATAATAATAATATAAGATGAATGCTTTGACTGATTATCTTAGTAACAGGTTTAATGTACTCTTCTGCTTCATTAGATCAATAAAGCAGTTTTGGCAGATGACTACATAAAGAAATGAAAATTTCTTTTTCTTTTGTGCTTTCAGAGGACAGACTGCCATTTTAAAGATAACTATGCTGAAGATCTAACAACTTAGTTCACAATATGAAGCTTCTGAGATGTGGAGGGTGTGACAGCAGAAGATCTCTGATTTATCATTGAATTATTTGATAAACCGAGTATCCAACTTCAATCAAAAGCAAGCGAGATTCAGAATAAGTTCCTTTGTAGGTAAGATAATTAATTTAGTTAATACGTTTTATCATCTGAGAGCAAGAGAAACTGAGAAATTCATGGATGTAAAAGCTGAGCAGAGATCAAGTTCTGGCATTTCATTTGAACATTAAGGAAGATAGTTTTTTCTAATTTTAATATTTGTGATTGAACCACTGCTTCTTATTATGGTAAGTGATTGTAATGCATTTGAGTATGTCAGGGAGTTGACAACTTTGTCTTGCACCTTGTCCACTGTGGTGTCCCGTGTTTCGCTGTACTACTGCAGCAGAGGGCTTTCTTACTGAACGGGGTCCCGAAGATGTGGTGCAGCACCAAGAGAAAATAAGCCTCCTCTTCAGAGAATGTAGAAAAGTCTTGTCTGATCATCATTGGAGGAGGCCAGTTCGCATCAGGGAATGATCTGGTCCCAGATATTTCTGTGTTCAGGCCGTGTTTAAATGAAATTAGCAGACTTGAAGCTGAACCGTCTCCATGCCTTCTGTGCACAATAGCTGGCTTTGGGAAATTATTCTTTATGATTCTGTGTGGTTAGGAAAAAGAATAATTTTTATGAATATTCTTCAGTCTCCTTTCAGCAGTGAAAACTCAAGCAAGAGTCACCTGCTGAAGGAGATGTCATTTTTTGCTTTTGTTTTTGTTTTTCTGAGCATAGCTGTCGTGAGTGATAGGCCAAGATGGTTGGCCCTAGCTCAGGAACTTCCTTCTGTCAGCAGTTTCACAACTGACTAATTAAGGGACGCTCTTACTTTTTCACATAGCTTCAACTACCTCGATAGAGTAGCCACTGGGAGTTTAAATGCCAAAGTACCTTAAAGAAAAGGGTGCCTGGAATTCATTGGAGGGGGCAATTTTGTTACTTTCTGTTTGGCCTGTGTGCTTAGACTGCAGAGGGGAAGTGACCAGTACAGTCAAAATAGATCAATTGAACAATTTCAAATAAATCTTTTTGAGATTCTCTTTTAATAGATTATTAAGGGAATATCTGCAGAAATATCTGTTTTCTGGAGGAAGGAGAAAAGATGGGAAAAGTAGAGTTAAGGCCAAATACTGTCAACTTTACTGACTTAATTTGAAATTACTGCCAGTATCAGCTGGTGGAAGGAAGGCTTGAAGCTGTCTCACAAGTAACCTCTTTATTTTCCTTACGCTAGTAGTATGAGATCATGACTCATGGAAACAAGACTCAAGAAAGCAGCCCTTTAGCTGTTTACACAGTGATCTAGGTAACTTAACCATTGCACTGAGTTTTTCTTTGATATTTGACGTGTTTAATGAATCTCTCAGACATTTCACTTTCTTTGTAAGTGCCAATTATCAATCTAAGGTAACGGTGGATAGTTTAACATGAACTGTTAGGGAAGTTTGTAAAATTATCTTGTCAACATTGTACTCTTCCAGCAGAGTTACAGAAAGATTACAAGAGAACAATATTGTAATTTAATTTAACAGTGCATGTGTTAATGTCTTGCTATTCCACATTATTTATTCTTTATTCTGGCAAGTACTAGCTGTCATTTCATGGTGCCATTACTTTGCTGTGTTTGTTGTTGGGGCAGTTTGTTAGATGGCCTGAAAACTTCAGTTGCCCCCCATCAATTAAATTGAAGGGGGGCATCTAAGTGTAGTGTAAGTGATGATTTTTTTTCATTGTAACACTACCCTAATGTGATGCCAAAAAAGATTTCTATCCCAGCTGATCATGCAAACATTTTAGATGTGATTTCAAGTTTTTACTTTTTCAGTCATCGGTGGAAGGAGTAGTGATACCCTAGACTACCATCACTTCGAACTGTATTCTCAAACTGTCTGTAGATTCAGGGTTCCCACATTCTCTCCAAAGCATCTGTTATCTGTTATGATTTCTTGTATTTAAATTTAAATCTGAAAGCACAACAAACTCTGCTAGCTCCATAAGCACGTACCCGTTCTAATTTAGATCGTGTGGCACAAGTATTGCCTATGAAAACCATGTGGACTCTCCTGGAGCAGCAGCAAAGACCTTGCTGTAGATTAAGGATACCAGTAATAGCCTGTCAGAGGTCCCTAGCTGGGTAATATTGGGTATTGTCAACTCAGATGGGCAGAGAGACTATGCTCAGATTAAGTCACTGATACTGATTCCAGTTTCCAACACTACAAAAAAACTGCTTTGAACCTAACTTTGTATTTTAGGTCAAGAAAACCAATCTTTCTTTCCAGAAGTGTTGATAGCTCTTCAGCAATGCTAATTAATGAGCATTCAGTTTTCCCTGTGGTAACAATAATTTTGCTCTAGACTTTTTATGAACATTTTTGGCTTCTCTTGTGGCTACCCTCAATTATTCTTTTTTATTTTGAGATTTGTGTCAAAATAAATCCTGTTCCTTGCAGGATACTTAAGGGCTGATGGAAGTACGGTATGTGATGGTTGTATTCTCTGTCAGAATCTGTCTAAATAAATAAGTAGTGTCCATGATTTTGCTTTTTCTGAAAAAAATCTCACTCCTGCAAGTGATTTAACTGAAGTTTACAATTTGACAAAATTAATGTTTGTCAGAAGTCTCATTGTAAAATCTTTTTTTTAATGTATTTTTCTTTGAAGAGGTAGGCATCTTTTTAACTGTCTCACAAGGAATTGTAAATTGTAATTCTTGTATGGTAAAAACAAGCACTTTGAAATGTCTGCAGTGCTATAAACTAGAAAGCTGTAGAAAGATAGTAAGTGACAGATCCTCCTTTAAGAATCTGAAAACTAACAAAAATACAGAATTGCACAGAAGTCAAGGAGGATTCACTGTGATTCAGAGTAAACCATATTGGTAAAAGATTAGAAGTGGCTCATATTGAGCATTTCTTCATGGGAGAGTTGGAGGATTGAAGACTGCCCAAGGCTTTGGATCCAGGGGAGATACAAACCACGCTGCGAGTATTCTTAAAAAAATTTTTTTTTGAATCATGATCTTAATTTTGGATGATGCTGATTGCTTGATTGAAGAACTGCCCTCCTCTTTTGAAAGGAAGGAAATTTCAAGGAGAACTGTAAATACCTAACTCCTCTATAAATCAAACCATGTGCATCTCCTCAAACCAATGAACACATTTCAGTCTCTGTCGAGAGACCGGGCTTCTGAGAACAAACGGGACAAGCTCATAGAGTTTGCAGGTAAGTTCTAGTTTATTGCGTTTCGGCCATACACTATATAACCCTTAGAAGTGCAAGCATTAGCAATCACGTGTGAAAGCATTTACCTAATTGGCTGTGTTGCCTCAAGCAGTTCCGTGATTGGTGATCACGCGCAGAGCACGCGCATGTTCTGATTGGTTTGCAGTGCTTTATCTCACAAGCGATAAGTAGTCCCCGGCTACCCCCCTGAATCTCTGAACTCTAGTTACCTTCTCAACCTTCACACAGTTTTCTCCTCTAAGCCGCACTCGGCTGTCCCTATCCCAACAAGTCTCCATTATAAGAAGGTCATTATCATTTGACAAAATCTGGCCTTCAAATTCTTAATTAATTTTGCACTGGAGGTTTTGTAATGTTATGCAAGCAAGAAGAAAGTGATCTGTTCTTGCTACGTATTAAATGTAACTATTATTACAGGTATGTGGCAAAAATTAGTAGCAGTGATTAGAACAGTAGAGTAATTTAGGTTGGAAGACATCTCGGGGGGTCATCTAGCCCAAACTCCTGCTTAAAGTGGGGTCAGTTACGAGATTAATGTGCTTCCAAGTATTTTCTTTTTATAATTCCCAGCAGATCACAGGTTAATTCCAGCAAAGTGATAACTTTGCTATGTGCCAATCATTTCTTCAGAAATTTGTCTATAATCATCTTCACGTGGTTTTAATTCATGGATTAACTATGGGAACTGAGTAATGTATAGCGACAATTCTGTAGACCTTCAAAATGTTACACTCATTATTATACTAACTTTCCTCATAGTTCCAACAAGTGCTAGAAATACTATTGTTAGGATAAGTTATGGATCCCCAATGGAGACATTTAAATTCATGGCATGTTAAAGGCTGTAGCAGCCTATTAAAACAGGAAAAAAAAATCTTACTTTTCCACCCCCTCCCCCCCCCCCAAAAAAAAAAAAGATACGTGGGGGAAAAAGAAAAAAAAAAGAAGGAAAGAAATGAAATGCTTAGTGGTGTTTCTCTAAGAGAGCAATTTATTAAAACCCAAATCTTAATGATAAGATTTTTTGGAAGTGATTCTTCAATCAACAGAATAGTGTGGCCATCCTTTTTAGCAAATGTTGACTGTCATTTCTAACTGAGAAGAGACATCAGTGACAACTTGATGAGAAACTAAGCTAAAGCTGAAGTATACGATTTTCCTTTCTTCGTTCTTACTAAAATATCCCAAAAAATTGGACAATTAATGATTATGCTGATATAACTGATTATAGCATCGGTGCACAACCCTGTGGAGGTTTGATCAGTGGCTTAGCTTTGCTCACATAAGTAGTCCATTTAGTTTAAAACTGTAGGTAAGGCCACAGCATTTTGGGGGGCCTTTTGGAAGCTTTCAAAATATAGTTAACCCTGTGTAAACCTTAAACAGCATGTGCAGGTTTGGCTGCGAGTCTGAAAATACCTCCCCATGCCACTAGAAGTGACAGAGCACTGCTGCTTGCATTTCATTTCCAAAACCTTTGGCTTTTGTTTGCAGCCCTACATCACAAGTACTTTCATTGGAGATTGTAAATAACTGAAGATGAAAAGAGATTTTCTTATAAAGGAAAGCGAGTAAATAGTTGAAATCCTTAACAAATGCACTGCTCTATTCTGTTGCCCAAGTACCTGTTGCATTACCCATTGTAGCCAACAGAAACCTTTCCATTAGCTTTTAGCAGACATTGTGCTGATTCCTGGAACTTCAGTTGTAAATGAATCCTACAAAAGCTGTAAGATTCAGGAACCTGAAGTAGAATTAAATATTAATTTCTGCCTGATTGGTACTATCTAGAGCTTACTTATAAAGGGTCTTAAAGAACTGGCTAAAATAAAATAAAAATAAATCAATAAAATGTAATTTAAAAAAAAAAACAGCTTGAAAACTACTGAAGTTCTATTCCATCCTTTCACCTCCACCCCAAGGCATATATTTTCCTTTATTTTAGATATTTAGATATTTCAGATAATCTCATCACCTCAATAATTTTCTTTTAACACCTCTATGATGTCTCGGAGGTGCTGCAGTGGGAAATAATGGTTTGGCCAGTCAAGGAGTGTTGTAGGGCAGGTCCAGTCTGAGTTAGGTGCGTTGGACACCTTGAAAGGAAATTTAAAGATTGACAGTGTGAAAGGCGTAGAAGATGAGCAATGTGGAAAGGAAGACTTTGGTCAACATCATTGCATGGTAGGAGTAAGGGCTTTGAATATGAGAGCCAGCAGAGTCTGAATGTGGAGTGATTCAAAGTGAGAGCGTATCAGAAGATTCATTCGTTAAGGTGGGAGATAATTTGTGGCTATATCAGTGAAGGAGCTGTATGTATAGAGGGAATGTGGGGCCATGCATTGAAAGCCGAATGATTTAGTACAGCAGGATTCTTTTGAGAGTATAATGAGCTTCTGCCCCTAAATTAAAACTTTTCTTTAAAGATTTTGAATCCAAAAATAACTATCAAGGGAGTTTCACAGAAGCATTAATTACTTTCATTCCTAAATCTGACAGTGATCCAAATTCATGTTCCAACTACCATCCCTTTTCCCTTATAAATTAAGGTTTCAGAGCTATATTATTGGCTTCAAGGACTGCAAAGGCAATTTTCTACATCATATCTCATTCCCAAGTTGAATGTTATATGTAGATTATGCACAAACAATGCTGAAAACCTTTATAGCAATATCCCTTGAGCCAGTAAACTCTTTGTCTACTAAACAGAATTTCCTAATGACACTGTGAATACATGTGACTGCCTACAGTGGGATTACCTTTCCTCTAACCCTCCAGTACTGTATCTTTGACCATTATTTGACCGATATTGCTCAATATCTTTGACCAATATTTGATTCAACTATTTTTCTGCTTTTTTGCAGGCCTATAAGTACGATGATTTTCTGCTTCTTTATTATCTTCTTTCTTTTGGCCTTGCTAAATGTTTTTGCTTAATAACATAGAGATTGATACAAGACATGGATGTATCTTAAAGATACATCTTCTGTTCCAGTTATCACTAATTTGGATTGTTGATTTTTGTGTTAGGCTGGGAAAAAAAATGTTATTTGTGTGTAGTGATTTTGTTCAAATATACAAGGAACTGATTTTGCTATAATTTTAGACTAGGTATTGGTTGAAAAAGACTGATTTTTTTTTTTTCCGGACCAGGATTAGTGCTCCCTCCTGGGAACAGCTGAACTTACTCCCCCCCTATGCTAAAGCGTAAGACATACCGTGCTTATCTCAGTCCTAGGAATTCGGTGCAGAGGTCCATCAGCCTCCCCTTCTTTATTTTGGCATGCTCAATGTTACTCTCAGTTTAACTCTAGAAACAAGGGAGCCACAAAGAATAACAAATGAACTCAAACTATAGGACACAGTAATACATTATTTTCTTTCTTGTCTGGGTAAATAGTGAAGGGGCATTTCCCTGCCTGCTGGCTGGGGCACCTGGACTGGTGCAACAGTCACAGGTCACTTGAGCCACACTGCTGACCAGCTGGGCACAGAAATTGTCTGTTGATGAGTTCATTTAAAGCACCACCTGCGTGAAATATACTGGGTGGACAAACACGTTTTTGTTTTTTAACTTAATATACTACTTCAATTTTGTTGAGTTTTGTCAGTCTATAAATGTCATTAGAATATCGTAGACCTGAAAGGCAATATTAGAACAGTAGCAGCTTCTTCGGTCTGTGTTGCTTTGCAAAGCACCACCTGGGCTGTTCTTGCTGGGTCTGAGAAAGAAGTTTTCCTTCTAGAAAATGAAGCTTGAATTTAGATGAGCTTCAGATGAGTGTAGGCCTTGGAATGGGCATGTTATTTGCTGCTGTTTACAATGCAAAAATTATTTCTTTGAAGCCCTCAGCCAGCACTTGGTCTTGTACATGCATATGTGTATTTATAGCCTTGTAGTCACAACCCTCCTTAGTTTTTACACAGAGTGGTAGCTTTTTTGCTTTTCTGATTCAATTGTATCAGCAGTTGGGAATACACTCTGGAATTCTGGAATTCCTTCTGCAGCCAGCTCGAATTGGCTTGACATAAAGCCACCATCTCAAGGCCTTGCCATGCAAAACCAAGACAGCATCTTTCCCTTCCTTCTAACTCTTTTGTTTCCACTTACTAAAACATTTAATATTTAAGGTTTAAGAAACATGAGCACATTTCTCTGTGATTTGGAACATTCTGGAAGGAACCAGGAACCAGGACAACGGAATGATGTAACAGTTTATCAGAGAATCATGAAATCATTTAGGTTGAAAAAGACCCTTTAGATTACCAAGTCCAACCATCAACCTAACACTGCCATGGTCACCACTAAACCATGTTCCTTAATGCCACATCCACACGTCTCTTAAATATCTCCAAGGATGGGGACTCCACCACTGCCCTGGGCAGCCTGTTCCAGTGCTTAACCACCCGCTCAGTGTAGAAATTCTCCCTGATATCCAATCTAAACCTCCCTGGCGCAACTTGAAGCTGTTTCCTCACTGAGGCTGTGTCCTCACCTCACTGAGACGCCAGTGCACATCAGAGGCACTTGACTTGAAGCTGTTAAAACACACAGAAATAGTAGGATGAAATCTTTCCTGTGTCAATAGAATTATTTATTCTGGTCCAGCGTTCTCAGCAAGGGAAGTTGCCAGCAGCCTGTCTGCCACAGTGTGTGTGAACCTGCATGCTCTTTTGGCCATTGAATTCCGATTTTCCTTGTTTTTCAACCAACCTGTCACCCTTTCTCTGGCACTTATTCTGCTTTGAAACATGTAGATAAGATGGCAGAGCACTTTACTGCAATACTCATACCTATTATTTGTGAACCAATGGGAAGAAGAAACAATCTGGGATCTTTTGCGAGGGAATAGGGAGAGGCTTGTTTACCAGATCTCACATTTCTGGCAAACAGCTGGCTGTAGTTTTAATAATGAGCTGCCCATAATTGGAATGTATTTAATCCAAGTTAACACACATGCACTAAACTTGCTAATTGGGAATTTCTCTTTATAATAAGCACATTACTCTTGCTTTTTCAAGTAATGCTAACACGCTGATACAGCAGAGAGAGTGCACCTCGCTATATGGATGCAGCTAGCAGGCCCCAGTGCATGGTAATTTTTGAAGAAAACATATGGTAAGAGTAATGGCTGAAGTCTGTAGACAGCTTGCCTAAATTACGGTGCATCCATTGAAACCAGGACACATGCTAAGCTGCTGAAAGCAAAGAGATGTCATTAAAAAATGATTCATATACCTTTGCCTTAATGAGTGCTCACACTTGAGGATTGCCAATTGCCTGATCAATAGCTTCACTGCTGCACAAGGCAAAATTCTTTGTACAAGCAAAGTATTATGATTGCAAAAGTGTGTTAGCTCCAGCATATACACTTTTGCCTTACAGGAATTTGAAAATAATTTTTTTTCTGAAACCTGCCTATATTTGAATCTAGTAAATAAACAATCATGCACTGCCATATGGAGCAATTTCATAACAGCACATGGTGAGTTTCTAATGAGTTTTACCATACTGTGCCTGACAGGTGAAATTTCAGCTTTGATTACAGGAGGCCAAAAATAATTCATCCAGGCCAATAAAGTTTGATTTAGTTAAGACTCGATTATTTTTGCTATCAGCCATTAAGATCTGTTCTTTCCTCATTTTCGTTTTCAGGCACACAGCTTGGCAACAAGCAATAATGGATATTTATTGGGCTATCAAATCCACAGAGACTTGTTTACTTATCCAAGTGCTGTGACTGTCAACATTCCATAGTCCACTCACGGTTATCTTTAAAAGGTATCATGTTTAAGAGTTGTTTTTAAGCTCAACTCCTGAACTTTAAAAAAGTACTTTGAAGTTATTATTAGTAATGCAGTGTCTAGAGACCCCATTATGCCAGCTGGGGTACAAACAAAATAAGAGGCAGACCTGGCACAGAAAATGTGCAGACAGAGTTTTGTGTTCATTGGTGAACCTGAACATCCCCAGCACAGAGACAGCCAGACTCGGTGCTGCTGCAGGTGGGTGCCTCTGTTGAACTCGTGGTAGCATGAGTTCTCGTAGCAAGGCATGTTGTGCTAATGAAAGATTACAACGTGAAGCAACATAAGTGCTGCCAGGCTTGAGGGAAGCTGAGGTCTGCCTGCTGTAGTGCTGCGCATCTTGGAATGGACACAAGCAGATCTGATAGAGCGAGGCTTAAAAATCTTGTGTTAAGCCTTCATCATGAACTGGTGCTACCTTTGATCTTACCCTCATCTCTTGTAATTGAGTACTGGCCTTAAGACCCAAAGGCCAAGGAATATCACTGAGACAAAGCCACGGAGTTAATTTTAGTGAAACAAATAAATATTGTTTTACACCAATTTTTAGCAGAAGAGGACATTCATGTTAGTATACTGTTTCAGACAGTACGGTTTCTCTGGTTTTCTAGTAAACTAGGGCACTGAATTATTCAGAGAAAGCAAGCACACAGAAGTGTGTGCCACCTGTACCTCCCGCGGCTGCAAGAATAAGGGATCGTACTGTAGCTCTTGCCTTATATTCCTGAGAGTTTCTTCCTAGGGCTGCCCAAAATAGCTTAGTGTTTTTGGAAGGCTGGTAGGTCTCGGACTTCTAAGATTTCATCTTAGTGCTAACTACTGTTTTTAAGATATCTTAGGTGAAAAGGTATACTGGATGTCATCTTGATCTCTCAGAGACCCTTTGTTCCCATTGATATGTTCGTCACTGTTCTTTTCCTCTTTTCTCTTATGTTCAACAGGTGGAAAATGAGCAGTTATGCCTTTTGAGAAAATTGGCAAATAGGTAGGCATGCCATTCCTGCGTAGCGTGTGACATTTTATGCAAAGCTTTATCTCTGACCTTTCTTTTCTTACCCTTGATTCAATTTCTTTCTGCCCTGGGGTTTGAGACAATGAAAGTTAATTATGACTCCTGTTAGGTCTTTTGGGGGGTTAGGCTCTTCATACACATCTACAGGAAAAAAAAGTGATCTTGAAGGTCCTTATTCAACAGATGCCCCCTCTTTTTTCTTCTTTTTCTTTCAGTAGAAGCTTTAATTCTCTGTTAAGTGAGGATGGGGGGTGTAAGAATTCGGTGTGAATAAAAGTGATATCAAATGAATTTTTTTTTTTTTTTGCCTTTTTAGGGAATAATCTTGGGATTCCTTTTCAAGGAATTTAGTAATCTTTGCATAAAATTGGGATCACCTCTCCGAATCCCAAAGTAAAAGTCTAATTTGCAAACACATTCCCAAAGATACTAAGGTTCAGGCAGGTCTTTTAGGTCATCTATTTAAAAATGAGCTAAAAGCAGCCTCTGATGTTTTCCAGAATTAGTATGAGAATGAGTTGGGTACTTGTTTGAAAGTATCACCAGTGACTTGCAGATACCCTTTTCTTCGCATTTCTGAGCTGCATTGCAGTCCGGTGTCCTACTTAAGAATGAAAAACATAGGATAAGGAGGGAGCTATGAAATTAAACCAGAATATAACCTAGCCAATCTTAGGTAGTATCTCTGAGGTAATTAAGAATGGAGCAATACAGTGATCAAATCAAGGTTGCAATTAAAACTGAATCAACAGATCAATGGGTTCAAATGAGCAAATCATCTTATTAATATAGCAGGTAATCAAGTAGAATTAAGAGGTTGGCACTGGAGGGAATTTCTGTTGGTTTTAGTCTGATGTTGTGGGGGGAGGTGGAGAAGAGCCAGCTTTCTTTCAGTGTGAGACTGTAGCAGTGATCACTGACCTAAGAAAGAATCTCACAGGTGATTTTTGTGATCCTAAGCATACACCTCAACCTTATTCCAATATTTGTGAAGATCTGATTCTGGTTCATTTTTACAAAGTGCAGCCTGTCAAAGTCAGTGGTGTGAGCACTGAACCTGATCATCCAGCTATTGAAATGGCATTGAAATTTTTTGGTGTGGGTATGCTAAAAAGTGTAGTTTATGGAGAGCCTTCCTTATGAAATGCACAGGTTCTGTGCTGTTCATCTATATGGGTCCATCAGCATCTTGTACTGGAGCTCATAGACAGCCTTTCCCTACAAAGGGTAGTTTTCCATGGATCTTTTTTGTCTCTTCTTTCCCAAGCCTTTGGGAATGCCCATCTCTGAAATCTTCATCACCCCATAACTTTAGTTAAAGTACTAAACTTATTTTTATTAGACTCAAAAGTTATTAGAGGTGTATAGACAGTACGACAGCACAGGCCTCATCTCCATGGGAAGATTAACAAGATATTTCTATACTTGATTGTGATAAATTCTCTTCCTGATTAAAGTATGGAACTGTCAGAGTCAATTAGAATGTGGGCATTGCCTACGATTTATAAAAAAAAAAATTACCAAATAGGTTAAGTTTGAGATTGAGTCACATTTTTTCACTGATATAAAATGAGCAGAGCTTATAAACTCAGAGGTAGCTCATACGTGTCTGTTCAGTATGAAAAACTTGTCTTGCCTTTCCCTTGTTAATGGGGATGGCCTTTTGGAAAGCCTGTAAAGCTGTTATGTGAAGAAGAGGTTGTTTAAAATTCCACGTGATCTGAGGAGCTGGGCTGCACTTCTCCAGTCAAAATGGATGCCTACAAATCTTGCCATCTTAATTCAGAGACCAGATGCAACATGGGTCAATTTAATTTCATTACTGTCATGAGGTCCTTTGAAAAGCTTATAATGTTTGCAAGCCACTGCCCACCATGAGGTGATGCCACCTGAGGAGAGTTCACTGGGGACCACATGCAGCAGTGAAATTAATTAACCTGTGCCAGCAATGGAGAGCTAGCAGGCCAGTAACTTCTGCATTTGCTCACCAAAGACAAAGTAATAATCAGTTTAAGCTTCTTATACTGCTAAGAATCAACATGTAGAAAGTTAAATGAGTAATTTATTTATTTTTTTAATTGATAGACTTTGTAACAAAAGGAAAGACTGGAAAAGTAAGAGTAGATGCATTTTTATTTTCTCTTTTTATGGTAAGTGCTTACTAAGCTAAAGCTAACAAATGCAACTGCAGCACTGGATTGCCCATGCTATCTAATTTTCAAACAGACATAAATACTACAGAACAACTTGTCATTTTAAAAGGGTAAACAGAAAAATCATATAAATTAAGTGACATTTAAGAAGTTCAGGGTTTATATCACTGCCACCAGGGAAATCAGAGACCCAAGGAAGAAATGTTTCTTTAAAGCATTGATGTAATCAGGCTTGGGAGAGAGATTTTTTTTCCTTCTAAATGATTGTCCAAATAATTTAAAAGCATAATTTTGGACTCAGATTGTCACAAAGGATTAACTCGATTTATTTTTAATTATGGGCCCTGCATTTGGAATTCATTTTAAACTTGATTGAAAATTAGTTCACTAAGGCAGTAAAAGGCTAAATGCAGTCAGGTGGCTGTAGGAAATAAAAAGCCTGCTGAGGCTCTGGTTTTCTGAAAAGAGAAGAAATAATACCACAGTCGGAAGGTTTGTTGTGTTTGGGTCCTTACTGAAGAGTTTCTATGGCCAGCAGAGCCTGTCTTGGGATGGAGAAGCACTATGGTCAGCTCCTGACGGCTCTCCAGAACTGTGCTATAGGGCTGAATCTGTCAAAAGTTAACAAGCATCTTTGCAATGAGAGAGCTTCACTCCAGCAGGGGCCCTTGAGGTGATGAGTTAAGTGCTGCGGTGCTGCCCGCAGCTGGCCATGATCTGACATGGGATCTCCACAGCCCCTGCTGCCAGACCCGCCATGCACCCCCAGCACCCCGTCCCGCTGTGGGGTCTGGCTTTTTGCTCTCCCTGAGACTGGGCTGGGCCTGCAGAGCCCCACTGAGGACACGTACCAGTTTTGGGGCACAACAGCACAGACGGACTCAGGCTGCAGCTGGTCAGATGTTGGTGATGTGGCAGCAGGGCATCTGCCGTGGGTACCCCTCACGCAGCTTGCCCAGCACACGGGCTGTACGGCTGCTGCCACACAGCGTAGAGCTGCTTGCTTTTCAGTCTGCAGTCAGATGTTGCTGTATCAACGTGTAGATGATGAGAGGAGTGAGCCAGGGGAAAGGTCACCTCCCTTACTGTCACAGCACATCGAGCAGCTTGCTGATATTTCTAACCCACGAGTGAGGGAATTCATCGTGCTTATCTCAGAACAGTGCTCTGCGCACCAGGAGCAGCTCGGCCCCGTCCCCACTGCTGGCATTTATCGTGTTAGACGATGACCTTTGCAGGATCAACTTACCAAACACCATACCAGCTGCAACTTTTCAGTTTGTACAGTCAAGAGCTAACTGTAATGTAGTGCTACATCAATTTGCTTAGTCCAAACAGGACCAGAACTTGACCTCAATACAGAACATGACCCATTCTTTGTGTATTATCCAATTAGTCATAGTCATTAATTCATCTCTTTAAGGTTTTGTTTTAACAGGCGGCAGTCTTAGTACCAAGGTAATCCCTAACATTTCACAAACATAGCACTATAGACAGTTCTGATGAAAGACAACCTCAGGGGGGTTCACTAATCCTCCCCCTGTCCTAAGGCAGGATCAGCAAGACGTGTAAGCTTTTGATGAAAGGTATTTCTCTAACCTGCCTTGAAAGAGAACCTGTAATTCTGGGGAGAGGGCTGGGTTAGAAGTTCCTAGCCCTTATTCTTTCTCTATAGGTTTTTTTTTATTTTTTATTTTTTTACTTGATGGGGAAGATGTTTGACTGCTTTCATCCACCGAATGGTTGGTTACAGACAACAGAAAGAATGCATTTATATGTTGCCAGTAAATGAGTTACTACAAAACATCTTAATACAAAAGATTAGTCAATGACTTAGAGTCCGTTAATGAATAAGCTGAGGCAATCTATAGTAAATTCCATCGATATATTAACAGCTATCTATACGTGATGGGTGCTCCAAAAGTACTGCCTCCTATTTTATGATGTTGGCTCACAACGTCAGAGGTGGATGTTGGTGGGATGGCAGCAGAGGTTGAACCTTCCCACCAATATCTCATTCCATTTGGTTACCGTGCAACAGGGGCACTCTGACCAAACGATGTCTGACATGGAAGTGTGTATGAAGCAAAGGGGTGGGACTGAATTCCTCCGCAGGGAAAAAATGGCACCCACGGACATTCATCAACACTTGCTGAACATTGATGGAGACCAACCAGAGGATGTGAGCACAGTGAGGGGTGGTGAATTTCAGCAGTGGTGGCAGAGACAGTGGTCACCTCCACTGGTGCAGATTTTTATGAGTACATCATGCAGGCTCCTGTTCATTACTGGTGAAAATGCAGAGCTAATGGTGGTGACTGTGCTGAAAGAGAGCTGAGAGTGTGCTCTATCTAACCATGTTATCATGCTCTTTGTATCTGTTGTAGTTTCTGTGGAAATAAATAGGAGGCACTACTTTCAGAGCAACCCACATACATTCCAGTATGATGCATCTTACAACACCTGGTTGTTCTCTTAGAAAAGTCACATCTATACCTAATAGTTTGTGCTCAAATAAAAAAGTTTTAAAAATACTTCTCATAAAATTGTTTTAAAAAGCAAAAAAAAAGTGCCTCTGCGTTTTGTGAACTGTTCTTTAAAAAACAGACTGCACTTGGACTTGTCTCAGAGGCATTTTGCACTCAGATTTTATGCAGCAAGTATATTATGATGTTTGGGAAGCAGAGCTATGATCTTTTCTGTTGCTTGTTTGCTTTTTATCAGTAATGTCTGACTTAAAAGATTTGTAACACTCATATACAGAATTATTAGGACATCAGCAAAGAAAGTGCAAGCTTTTTTTGTCCTGAAGGGTTTCATAAAACGTTATGCAAGTGTCTGGTACAGATGGAGTTGGTAGCACTGCTGCTTCTTAAGGTAGTCCAGCGCTTGGCATTTTCACTTGCCAGGTTTTAATTATTCAAACTAAAACTTTTTATGCAAATATTTGCTTCAGGCTAAATGTTTTAGGGAACTTTCAGAAAAAAAATAGCTCAGCTGCATCCAAGATTACAGAAATCTGTAGCGGAGTGCAGAGAAGATTAACTTTTCCTCGTGATAAACAAAATATTAAAATGATTTAATCAGAAAGGTTTGTTTGCTCATAGTTTAAAAATTGGCAGAGATTTGCTGTGACATGAGAGGTCTTCTCCAGCTACTCAAATGCCCACAGCAGGTCTCTGAGCAGCTGTGCCTTGCACTGGGGCTGCTGAGCGCTCCGCTGCTGCCTTGGAACAGTTGTTTAAGGCCACGGCCTTCTACCAAACCTGCTGAATTCACAGGAGCAACCTGAGGAAATCTCTGAAATCTATGCTTTCTGTCTATCCGGTAGCTGTCCCTAGGGCTGCCATTGCTCTTCCTTCATTCCAGCACAGAGGTGTGTGGCGGTACCCACAGCCCAGGGGTGAGGTGTGCGATGCACCCTGGTGGCCCGGCTGTGTGCCACTGCCAGGCTTCACGGTTCAGCTGGGGTGAGTCCTACCTGACACATCAACAGCTGATATATACACTTATAAAAAATTAAACCAGCTTCAGAGCTGTCCAGCCAGTTTATAGTGGCTGTTACAGCTTTGACCTGGCTGACCATCGCTCTTCAAGCAATTGGCAGCGACAGCTTTAGCCACAATGCAGTCTGTTAGCAAGAATCTGCAGAGCAGGAGGTAGGCAAGTGCTCGCAGTGGTGTCAAGCCTAACTATGCTCATCTGGTTACTCTAACGCTCACTTAAAAATAAAACAAAAGTTCTCTGGATTCCATCCAGAACTTGTCTGTGCTGAGCATGCTGCAGCACTGCGCTGTGGGGACTGCGCAGGACTTACCCTGGCAGCTGGAGGAAGCGAATGCAGAGACAATTATGGTGTTAAGCACTGAACCAGAGAACAGGGAGATAGTGAAACCCTCCCTGCTTCTAGCACTTGATCCCCTGTGATGATAACAGTCTGCTTATTGTTGCCAGACGTCTCATCACAGCCAGGGGTAGAAGCCTGTGCTATGTACCCAGGGCTCTGAGACTTCAGCACAAGGAGTCTTTCTCGCTTGATAGAATTTCATGATAATTTGTTTTGTGAAATTTAAGACTTATTTGCTCATTACGGATATACATACAAACAGCTGCACTCAGGTTTGAGGAGGAACCAGTTGCCCGGTATCTCCAAACTTATGCATGCTGGATTGTACAACCTTAATGACCTCCTGAATTATTTATTTCTCAGAATCTAATATAGCTCTCAACATTTGTATCAAATTGGAACCGCAGGGGAAACTTGGGCAGTAGGACATAGCAGCAATTATCCCCAGTGCTGCCCAACTATATGATGGCTTAGCTAACCATTTTCTTGCTTTTGTGGAGGTTGTACTGACCAGCGTTGCTTCAGAATCACTTTTTCAGCCTTTGGTTGTGCTGTTGCGTAAAAGCACTGACTGCCAAGCAAGCTGCTTGTTGCTGACACACAGCGAGCTCCTGACTCTCTGGAGATCTGTAGCATGGGACTGCATAGCTGTAGGCATCTGGGCCCAGTTGATATATTCATAATTTGGGTCCAGATTTATTGTCACTAGATGAAAAGAGGTTAAGTAGCTGTAATTTTGACAGAACGGCAATGTATAAGATTAAAAAATGACAATACTTTTGGAGTGATATATGCCATATCCCTTTTCTTAAACTTTTAAAAACAAAGGCAGCTGCTTTGGAAATTATTGTACAAGTGCTTTTTTGAAAGGAAACCATGTTGAGAATGCTGACTGCTGCTGGTTTTACAGATGCAGGTATCCGAGTCTCTGGGAGCCTGCTAGCTGGTGCTGCAGCGTGTGTCTGTATGGACGCGGCCCTTTGGAGGCCTGCTGCCGCCAGGAGTCAGAAATCCCTGCGCTGAGCAATTTGCCTGCTGTTTCTCTGTCTCCCCCCAAAGTGGCTCTGTTTAAGATGGGAGGTGCTTTCAAAAGCATGTGCTTGTGCAGAGGGGTTTTCTGGAGCTGAGTTCTGAATCAAAGCAAGTATATGTGGTTCTCAATGCAAAATTAAGTGGATTAGTTTAAGTAAATAGGCTTTCAATTTAACTAGGAAAGACTGTGGGATTTGGGTAAACAATTACAGGGTGTGTTTTTTTCTTTTAAAAGAAGGTCTGTCTTGTATTGTTAAAAAACAAAAAGTACTTTTCTTACTGAAGAAGTATCTTTGAGAATGTGGGACAGACGTCATAATGCTCTGCATGGTAGAACAAAGGAGTTTATTTCAATATATTTGTCTCTATAGTGTAATGTACGTTAGTATGTGTAATGACTGCAGGGACTGGTTAGATGTGTGATAGAACACACAGTACTGTGCTGTTATCTTCCTTTAATTACATGCAACATTTTTCTTCAAAATGAAGAAAACAATAGAGACAATAATCCGTGAGCAAGCAGATATGTGGATGCAAAAGAGATGCCTACAGTATTCCTCTGTTGGTAGTACCAAGAAGAAAGGTCATGAAAAGCCCCATAAATAGCCTCTATTACCCAGAAAGAATGCCTCAGTAAGTGTCTGACAGAGATCCCCAGCTCCCAGCAGCCATTAAAGCAGACTTTCACTTTCAGACATTACAACATAAAGCTCCTTAATGAAGGGAAGATGTTTTTAGTCAAATTGTTTTCCTTTAATATTTGTTTTCTCCACTTGAACAAAATGTATATGACAAATGACTGCCTAAGCTTACAAGAAAGATCATTGTTAAAATGGACAGTTTGTATCGAAATTTTTAAAAAATTCCCATTACACTATTTAAATGGAAACAATCCAGACATCATTAAAATAAAGCAGGATTCCTTCGGGGAGAAATTATTTCTGGTTTGATTTCTGTCAAAATGACTTTGACTTTCAGAATACTTTTACAAAATGTTTTCCTGAGGCTTTGCCTTTGTGAAGGGTTTTTAAACAAAGGAACTATTTGCCACTAAACAGAGTAATCTGATAAAAGATTGAATTCAAATTAAGTATGCTGCCTTTTTAATGGAAGAGGTTCTTTATTATTTTATTTTGTTTTAAGACATGTCACCTAATCAGCACATAAATCTTCATAGAATTCATCTGACAACCTCATTAATTTCCTGTGAATATTGCAGTGTGAAGAAAGGACCATAATTTCATGAAGGTAATTTATTTCAAAATCAGGTGCCTCGTATTTTTAGTTCTGTGAGTTTTTCTTTTAATGAAGCTAATCTCAGTCCTAAACACATCCCTGCGGGCACGGCACGGGCAGGTTCTGATCCTGGGGAAGGCCCCGTCCCGCTCTCCCTCTTTGGCTGTAGCTCAGGTGCATCTCGGTGAAGGCACATGGGGGTATGGACAAATGCAGCCTGGCTGAAACCAGGATCGGGGGCTGTGAGGGCTTCATTCATGTCGGACTGTGGCAGAAGAGGGGTGGAGGACCCCAATTACACTGTGGGACAACTTGTTGTCCAGCAACATGACAGTGTTAGAGCAGCTAGACCTGAGCAGGCGCAGCCCTCAGCCAGGCTCCTGTGGGCAGCAGAGCTCCTGCTCTTCACCAGCATGTCCCTCTTAATTGCAAGTTCATTGCTAAAAAGTTCAGCTGATATCTCAAAAAGCCAAATTTTCTGCCAAAAAGCACAAGGTCCAGGACCTGATTTTCAGTTTCTTTGTGCCTCAGTTGTTTATATTCATGCAGCTGTATCTGAACTTTTCAAGTTAGCTCAATAGAACATTTTTTTTCCAAATTTTTTTCTTTTGTGTTTCAATTCTTTGCACTCAGGCATAGACGTTTTGACAAAAAACAACTGTTTCTGTTGTCTTCCCAGCTTCTGTGGGAGTGAGCCTGAGGCAGCGGATGGGTGAGTGGGTGCTGCTCCTGCCATCATGGGAGCAGGGTCACAGCAGGGCTGTGCCGTGCACAGGGGTACTGCAGCCCCTCCCGTGAGCTCATTTCTGCCCTACACTGGAAGCAGTCATGCTTTAAGTGCAACTCCCCAGAATTTTATAATACTGTTGCATTTTCAGTCCATATTCTATTTAACATCATTGCTGTGTGTTGGGCACAATGATGAAGGTGCTTGTATAATGTATATTATATTGTTATGTAAAAGAGAGGCTCTTTATCAAGCATTGGAACTTTGATATAAATTGATATAAAACACTAAACGCAGGCTGTGGAAAAATCTCAGACTTGCTGGTAGTGAACTAGGGTTTTGATGGAGCATCATTCATTCCAAGTTTCTATAGCTGTGCATCTTCAAAATTCTGCCCACTTCTCAATGTTATTGTTCTCTTAATGATGTTTAAAAGCTTGGTGGTCACAAACTCCATGCAACCATTAACAATAATGAGACACAATTTCAGAAAAAAGGAGCAATTTCTGTGAAAGTGTCTTGGGCTCTAAACAAATGCAAAGAGAGCCTTTTTCTTTGTCAGAAAAGTTTCAGAAACTTCACATGCAGAGTGTACGGAAAGCAGCTTTCAGACATGATCTTGAAAATTGCTGGTATTTGAAACCAGCTGGTGTAACGAGGTTAGTGAGGTGAGGAGAGAACGGCTGCCTGGAGGACATGTATTAGAGAGATCAGAAGATGTTGCAGGCAAGTTTCAATATCAGTAGCTATTTTTTACAGTAATTTCATTGCAACATTGACCACTGAGAACCACCACCCGTCATTTAACCAGTTCTGAAACTTCTTTTTCCCCTACTTTTAATCTTCTAGTGGAGGCAGCTGAATAATACCTTTTTCAAGGTAAGTGTCTGATATGTTACATCAATCACTAGAATTTCTTCTAAGATCCACATTATGCTTTAAACCTTGACCTTAACAGCCATATCAGCATAATAATTTTTAGGTACCTGAAGGATTTAATACTTGATCAAGAGAGAAGGTGTTGGGGGCTCCTTTTATGACCCGTGGCCGATAGGAATATGATTCTGTTGTTCCCCCTTGGATTATTCTCCATCATCAAGCTTTTAAAGGCAAATAGCTGTTCAGTGTGAATGCAGTCTGTATGGTAAAGCTTTAAGAAATAATAACCAGTGCAGATGAGTACCAGGTAAGCTATTTTGGAGAAGGGCGTTGGGTTTCCAGGCCAAGCATAGAGAGCAGCAATAAAGATTTAATCTCCTTGCTCTGTGGTGAAAGAGAATTCTCTTCAGCATGTTGTCTGCCGTATTCCAGGTTTCATAGCTGTTGGATGGTTTTTGAGACTGGAAAAGGAAAGTGGAATGGCAGTTTTTAAGTAGTGATTTCTATAATGCGAACACCTTCAGCTGGAAATAGAGGTAAGCAGTTCATTACATGGAGGCTACAAAGCATCTCTGAGCTGTTGGCAAATTTTGCTCCTAGAGGTTTCTTGTTCCAGATCTGTTGAGCAGCCACCCTTGTGAAGGTGCCTAGCTTTGTAGCCACTTTTGAATGTGCTGAGGCAGTCAAATCATTGCAAAACAGTTCACTAATGATAAATTACTCCTATTTCTATTAGTGATGGTTGACATTTTTCCAGAATTTATGATTTTATTTGAGAGGGAGTGTTACTTTTAATTGTTTTATACAACTGGTCTCAAAAAATTAATATATTTAACAAAGACAATTTATAAAGAAAATAATTTGTAAAAATTGATAGGTGGTGTCATTTTTGCTCTTCACATTGCAGAGGAATGAGATATTAAGTTTTCTGTTATTTAGTCCCTAAGGCATGCAGGCTGCAACTATCACAAACATGGCTCAGTAACAGCCTGGCAGCTTGGCCTGTGACATCCTAGGCCAAGACTCTTTGGTTTCAAGCTGGTTCTACATAAATGAATCAGACTCTGTTGTTTGAGCTAATTGCAAAATTTGTGTCAGGGCTTACTCATGAATTCAGAGGGTATCTTTCCATTAGCATCAGAGAGACACTGTCTGGGCTTCAGCGTCATAATCATATTCTAGCCAACGTGATAAATGAATTTGTTTGCAATATGTATACTGCTCTGTGAGGGACAGCAAATTCTCAATGAAAATAGTCCTGTTTGGCTGCGGGTTAAAATGAATATGTAATAGGCTGCTAATCCCTTCTGGAGTTTAGGGTTACTAGTTCAGAAGTTAATTCTAAGTACTACTCAGCTTGACACAGTCGGGCTACATTTTTTCTGTGAAATAGCTCTGCAGTTAGCCCACAATATTGCTGTAGTGCTAAAAATGGGTGCTTGAGTAGGCTTTTCTAGAGCAGAAAATGATTCTTTCAAAGTATGTGTAGATGCTTTGCCATAGATGCTTATTAAAGGAGATGCTTTTTCGTTGTTATAATCCCCTCTGCTATTTCAAATAAATATGCATTTGACTCGTAGGCTGATCCATTTCCACAAAGCACCTCTGTCCTTAACAATCACATCATGCAGCTGTCAGAATCCCTGGGCTGTGATGCGGCATGGTTTTCCTGAGCTTTATCTTGTCACAACCATAGTAAAGCATCAGACATGTAAAAGTGGATGAGTTGTGAAAAGAACCTTTGGCGCAGCTTTTCATTTTTAGGTTTTAGTGTTTAAGAAAATTATGGAGTGTGTTTATAATGGCATATTTCTGCACTGCTTACTTTGTTTTCGCGCTTGAAGACTTCCTTTTTTTTCAACAATACAAAATATTCTAAAGAAGTCAAATTTGAGGGAGAGATTGTATCGGTTCCCTGTATATTTTATATTCAAACTGAATGGTAATTATTCTTTCTGTTGGTTACAATATGATTTGTGTTGTATGTACCACAACACGCTTGGTACATGCAACTTCATTATGATCATTTACAACAAGTAATTTTCTTTGTGGCCAAGCTGAGAGTAGTAAAACGTGGCATGAGCTTTATCTCAGCACGCTTACGGAATGTGTTGGAAACCACAGGATTCCTGAATGCATTTAATAAATAACACATGTCATCCATCTATCAGCCGAATTACAGTGCGCTGCACAAGCTCGAGCAGTCAGCTGACCTGTTTATCTTCACCCCCCCACCCACCAGCTCTGCTCAGTGCGAGCAGAGTTATGGAAGTGAAAAAAAAAAAAAAAAAAAGCCATTAATAGAAGAGAGGCAGAAGATGATGAATTAAGGGAGCCTCCATTAATTTTTCATTTTGACAGATTATCGTCTGTCAAAAGGCAGAGGAGATGTTTCTCGTACACAGAGCCAGGGAGCTCGCTCTTTGTAACACAGGCTTATGTTTTTCGCATGAATTAGGTAGTGGGCACCAAAAGGATGAAAAATTCATGACAATCTATAATTTACATGCTAGAAGATAAATAATGAACTAAATCCCGTCATTAAATTGGTCTTTCGTTTTTTCTTAATCCCTAGGGTGATGAATCTGATTCTGCAACAACATTTAGTATAAATTGATTTTTTTTTTGGTGGGGGGCAAAGCTGTTTAAAATACTTTTGTTATAAATAGCTTTAGCAGCACAGTGCATTGCCTCAGGCTGAAAGATATGCCAGCCTATTAATGTAATAGTACATTAAGATTGACGTTAATTAATGTCAATATTAACATCACCTTTTCTAAACCACACTGAGCTACAAAAAAAGTCATAAATATTGTAGGGCTTGGTTTAATTAACTTTGAGTTTTGTTCAAAAAAAATGTCTGACGTGTTGTGAAACCTCTTTTATTCAAATGGTATTAGTGTGGATAAATGGGCATTTGAATAAATGCAGGCTTTTCACATCACTTAATATAAGTCAAGGGACATGACCTCATTTCAGACGAATGTGTTTTTTTCAGATAAGGCATTAAGGTAAGTGAAGTTTCACTGAATATAATAAATAATAAAAATACAAGCCTTAAAAGAAAATTCTAACCATTTTAGTTGTTATAGACTGGTTGCTGAAGGCTGGAGGAACTGTTCAGCATGCCTGTGTGCTCCTGTTGGACAGCAAAGGGAAAGAACACAACTCCTACTATGCATGTTACAAAGGAGTTTCCTCTTAATTATTCTAACTGCAACTTTTACTAGAATGTTTTGCGATCATATGAAAGAATTGTTAATATAAATATAAAATAGATGCACACCTGCACACACACCCACACATATATGTAGGATTTAAGCTTCCTTAAGCTCAGCTGAGCTCTGTGTCTGATCTGGGTTGCCAGCCACTGCCACTCTCGCAGGCACTGGGCTGTTCCTGCAGGCTGCTTTCCTCACAGCCGAGGCCCTGCTCGTGGTGCTGGTTCTCAGGAGGGCCATCAATACTGCCAGACCCCACAGCAGTGCCCAGCCTTGCAGTGCATGAGGGGCTGCTGGGCCCTGGCCTCGCATCCCACTCCCCTGCATGTGGCAGGATCCCTGCTGGAGGGCTCCTCCTTCCAGTGGTCTCCTTGAGCCCATGAGAGCTGCGGAACAGATCAGAAATAGCAGCAAGCATGAGGCCACAAGGTGCTGTTTGAATGTACCATAACAGTGAATCAAGCAGAGCCTGTTGTGGCTCCAGCTGAGCCCATGGTGGCCCCATCCCATCCTCTTGTGTGCTGTGAGATCCAGGCAGGCCCTGCAGGGGAGCCAGGGCACCATCTCGTGAGTTTCAGCTGGGGCCTGTAGGGACTCCTTTGGCTTCTTGCTTGCAGGAAATGCCTCCTATGAGTTACCATAAAGAAAGACAGGCTAACAACAGACTGATTTAACACGATTAAATACCACAAATTTCTAGGGACTGGTAGATTGAATGAGATTCCTGAAGAGTATTACAGAAATGCTCTGGTTACTTCCAGCCGTTCTGTGGAGTAATGAGCAGTAGCTCCCATCCCGTGGGCTTTGGGATGCTGCAGGAGGCCAACAAGCTGCCTTTCCTGGGCCACAAGGACAGGTGCATCAGGCCTATGTCCCTAGCTGGGAGTGGTTTTGTTCTCAGTATTTTTCCATTTGTATTTAATGATCAATCAAGATACTTTCTCTGATGCTTTTACCAGTCATGATCTGCTATTTTTTCTGCATTTCTTGAGGGAAAAGTTTTTTTTGTATGTTCCTGTATTTACTGAACAGAGCAGGGATTAAGGACCACATTTCTCCCACTTCCAGTTCCAAGTCTTTTGTCAGGCAGCACTTTGTTCCCCAAACACATGGTTTTTGGGCGACCATGCTGGGGCTTTCTCTGCTGCCTGCTGCTGGCAGTGGCTCTCACTCCCCCCGCCTCAGCTTGGCTGCCTGCTGTCCTTCCTGAGCTCTCGGTGTGGTCCCACTCCTTGAGCCAGCTCACTGCGGCACAGAGCCTGGCTGGCTCCTGCCCAGAGCGGGGTATGGTACAGGCCTGCCAGGCTTGGAGCAGTGCCTTAGGGTAGAAACCAACCCCATTGTCAGTGTGTTGAGCCTCTCTCAACACCACAGCTTTTCATGATCCCAAATCCCCTCAAAAGTTGAACCAGAGAGAACACTGTGCTGGTTTACACCAGCTAGGAATCTAGCTTAATTTTCTTTGTACAGCAGTACATTTATTGCTCTGATTAGCAATGCCAGTCATGACCTCATGATAAAACAAGACAGGTAGAATCTCTCCTTCCTGAACACGATGTTCCTTAGCTTGTGCTGTCTATACCATTGGGACGAGCGAGGTCTGAATTTCACCCTGAATAAGTCAGTAGGATTTTTTCTGTCATTGACTTCCTCCTGGCCAACATTTCACTTTCAGAATATGCAATATATTTTTAACACATTTGAGTTTTATAGCTCATTTCCTGTAACAAATGTATGGGAAATATTGGTGGGCTTTCAGTGAAGATTATGCTTTTGTAGCTGTCCAAATTATCTTGGCCTATTTAAACACATTTAATGCTATTTTAGGCTTGTTGGTATTCACATTGCTCACTGCTTTAAATGTAGCCTCAGGGGCCCTGTGGGCAGGAGTTAGAAATGAGGTTCTCCCCACGGAAGCCCTGTGCAGTCATATGGTAGATAATGGGATTGATCCAATTTCCATTGAAGTCTGTGGTGGCGGGATAGAGTCCAGTATGTTGATTAAAATTTTGTGCTTGCTCATGAGAGTAGGTATGCGATCAATAAGTAGAATGACATGAAATATCAGGGGAAAATTTATGCAATGCTTTTTCTGCAAAAAATTGTGCCCGTTGTTTTAGGACTACTTGGCTGTCTGCATACTCCCATAGCCTCTGAATCTGTGCAAGGTCCATGTTTAAAACTTAACGATTAGTAAGTATTTTTTCTGACTCTCTTTAGAGCCAAATTTATTTCAGCAGCATGAACTCTGCATTTAAACCTCAGGATAATGGGTAGTTGACATGGGGGACAAAGTGCAGACACCTTGCCTTGAGTCCCAAAACAGTGCTGCAGCTCATACTTTTAAAGCCACTCGTGCAATATTTTCAGATGTGTCAAATTGTAATGTCTGTTGTCTTCTGGCCCCTCTTGTTGCCTGCTCTTCTCCCTGTAAAGCAACACAGCTAGTCTAAGATATGATCCTTCTATGAACGTACTTTTGGATTTATCTTTCCTATAAATACATGCTGACTATTAATGTCTGTGGAAATTAATCATTTTTCTATTTGATCATCCTTTTGCATTGACTTTTCTGTATTAATCCTATTAAGACCCTTGAAAAATCAAGTCAGCGCTTTAGATAACGGCTTCTAATATTTTTTTTAATCCTGAGTGGGAAATCTTTGTGATTATAGCAGAAGAATTCATATGACTTCTTTGGGGTTTTGGTAATATTCATTACTTTTCAGGTTAGGTGAAGGCCAAAGTCACATTGTGTAAGGAAATTCTATCACTAAACATTTCTTTGCTAATTATAAGAAAACAACTTATTTCAATGCCTTATTTCTTTTAGTGGTGGTAAATTTGAAGTATGTGATAAGGTTTATGGACTTCTGAAGGAAACTTCATAGCTTGTTTGAAAAGTTTTTCCTGAATCAAGACAAAGTTAAAAAAAGCAATGCTTCAAATGAGCATTTCCAGGTGTGGTTTTCTCGGCCGGGGTGCAAAATCGTAGCTTAGTAATTCAACTATTTTAGTTCTGGGACAAAGAGCCCTTTCCACCTAGAAACTGAACACTGTGCTATTGAAAACTGACTAGCATCAGGAAGGAGTTAGAGGCAATCAGTGGATGAAGTCTTTGCAAAGGCTGAAGTTAATGACGTTCTAATCAATGACCCTCTCAGTTCCACAAGTCTGCATTTTCATTCCTTGGCCTGATAAACATCTTCAGCCTATGCTGAACTTTAAAGCAATGAACAGTCCAATGTAAATCAATCGTATTGTCTTCAACTTGTGATGGAGGACTCTGCTTATTTGGTATCTAGTCATGTTGGTATATAGGGAAGGAATAAGCATGCTTAACATGAAGATATGTTTTTTCTATATATATCCTCTGACATCAGACATAAATAGTTGTGCTTTCAAGGTTCTTTTTGGACAACGCATCATTTATCTATGATCCCAAAACTTAAATAATGATCTGGCAAGGCATTCAGCATCTTTCCTAGTGTATGACCATATACGCTGTTTAGTCTTGTTACCTAGCATCATTCTATATCTTGTGTAATTTTACTTTTAACATTAGTTAAATTAAGCCATCTAATGTATATTATATACATTCCTAGAAAGAAAAAAATTGCAAGGTTTAGTAGTAATAAAAAGTAGGACATGAAAAGTAGAGCTGGCAAGACTGTGAGGTTTTTTTATACAAAAAGACTAGATCATCGTATTCTCATCTTGAAAAGAATGAAATTGGGATCATTTTGAGTACTGGGAGAATTCACTTCTCTATAACTTCAGTGAATAATGTTTTCAGCAGTTAATTCCTGTCTTATATCTGGTATAATCATTATTGAATTTGATAAGGATGTTTGATGGGAATGCAGCTAAGCCAGGCTGATTGCTTCTGAAAATTCCAACCTGATAAAGTCTTAGAAAATATTTAAATAAATTAGACAAAAGTAATACATTGTGTCTCTCAAATATGGAATCACAACGAATGGGGAGTGGATTCCATCTGTCCACAGTTATTGTCATTGTTTTTCTGTAATACGATGGCATCTTGGAACTAAGCCACAGATTGGGTTTCCACTGTGCTACCACAGTGGAGACATAGGGAAAGAGAAAAGAAAAAAAAGAGAACTCAGTTTTCAAAAAGTGGCTGATCTTTGTAACAAGACTTGATATAAAGAAAAATAACTCAGAGGAAATTTCAAGACAAAAACAAGACCTGATGTTAATTAAATGAGTGACAACCAAGCTAATCAACTGGCTGTCACCATATACAGACAGGACAGAGATAGTGGGAGACAACATCAACAAAAAGCAAGTGGTAGCAGCAGTAAGAATTGAATACAATGGAAAGACACACGTCCAAGCTGCCTCTTACAAAGAAAAGAACAAAGTTGGCAAAGATCAAACCGATCGTGTTTCCAGTTTAATGTTCTATTAACTGTCACTGTCAGTTGGAAAGGAGTGCTTCTTCAAAGACATCAAGACTTTTTGTGAGTAGCAAGATGAATATTCATACTGCCTGGCAGAGAAGGAAAAAGTAATGATTGAAGAACTTTGGAAAGACAGTCTGAAGCTGATGAAAAATGGACCCAGAATCAGCACGAGTTTTAGAACTGTAAAGTAGAATTGTGTGAGGCAAGGGAGTTGTTTGTTATGTTGGAAGCAAAACTGCACAAAACCTTTGGGGTTTGCTTGATGGATACCACACAGGACACTCGGAGGCTTTTGGGACACTCCATTAACTTTGCATCCTGTAATTTCCTTGGGAGCATATTTTCTCCTGATCGCGAACTAATTTTCATCTAGTGAAGGACAACAAATGTGACCAGCATGGCCATTTAGAACAAAATTCAGTGGGAAAAGAAAAAAAAAAACACATAAAAATGAAATGCAGTCATGACAGATGACTAAGGCATTCACTTGCTGGAAAGCAGAAAAATTTAAGCTCCTGTAAAACAGAACAATGAAATCTTAGTCTCACAGCAAGTGAGAACTTTGTGAACTTTAATGGGAATAGAACCTCCTTGTTTGTTTTTGTTGGCGTGTAATATAGAGATCTCAGGTTTTTTATGTAGAGGTCTACGTAGTGTGCTTCTGTTACCACTAGTGAAATCTGAACCCAATTAAAAAGACGGTGTTTTCTGTAATAAGCTTTCACTGTCAACAAAGGGCATCTGACAAGAATCAGAAGAAATACTTTTATTTCTCTATTTCTTTTTTTGTTAATTATCATTCCTAATGACCCCAAAATTTGTGTTCAGAGTATTTGTTATAGTGTTGAGGGTTTGGGGGAAGAAAGCATTTGACTACTGTTTTCAGTATTTCTTTAGCCTGAGTGCTTACGCTACTAGGGGTTTTGGGGTGGTGGGGGAAAGTTGTTGTTTCTTCTTCAGTGATGTGAATACACAACCTAAAGTTCTAGCCATTCTCCCATGCCACAAATCCCTGCATTCTGCAAGCTCTGGCTATGGCAGAAGAGTAGCAACAAGTCTCATGTTCTGCTGTTCATGAAGTCTCTTTGTTTTGGGATTCGTCTTTGCTTGTCTGATGCTCCCGTGCATGTTAGAGCCTCTGTAGACTTCTCAACCAAATGCTTGTGACTTTCACGGAATTATTTGCAGTATAGATACTGACAACTGCAAAGAAATAATTTTAAAAAGAACTTGCTGCTGAGCTAATCTGTTTTTGCGAATTCCTTTAAAGGGGAGAAATCCGTCAATAAAGTGATTTATGCAGTTTGGACATGACATTTTGCACTGCTTGATGGTAAAGAGCTGTGTTTGGTTTACAGAGAGACCAAGATGACCCAAGTCCTCTACCAGAGTTCTTTATTAGATTTCTTTGGGATGGAATGTGTTGAATTTGTTTCTCCTATGCTAAAACCCCCACATCCTTATCCATGCAAGAACTGTCAAAATAGGCTGTTCTGTTAGGAACATTTTGAGGGTGGGGATGAATTCTACAAGAAAATTTGTTTTCAAATATATTCAAAGACACTGAAATAAATATATTGCAGAGGAGAAAGAGCCTCAAAATTATTCTCCAATTAGCATATTCAGCCTTGCATATGAATGATTTACTTAAGTGTCAACCTGCAGACTAATATAGATATATTTCAGTCAAGAAGAAGGGCAAGGAGTCTTTATAACAGTGCTATGAATCTGGACCCTAAAAGAGTTTGGAACAACAGACAGCAATTAATTTTGGCCTTCAAGGATTATCAGGAGGCTTCACATAAATTAAGAAGAATGCTGTGGAAGTTAAGAAGGTAAGCAACTGTGCAGTGCTGGAATACCAATGACTGCCCTTGTTTATTATAAAATGAAAGGCTCAGTTATAAGAGGAGAACAATGAATTTCTATAAGCATATGAAGCTAAGCATTTGCCATTACTCTTAATTTTCTCATAATAGAAGCAGACAAGATCTTCCTTTGCCTTTTGAAAAGAAATACTTTAATATGAAGAATAACTTGTTTCTTGGTCAATAAGAAAAATGATTCTCTGATATATTTGGGGAAAAAAAAAAGCACTAGTGCAGCACTGAATTTTCAGGCATCCTATAATTTTAGAGGAAAAAAGAAATATACAGCTTCAAGTAAGACCAACTCTGTATTTCCAGGTATATTCCATTAAAAGACTATTGAAATATTTTTCATTAGAACTGAACAGAGAGATTCAGATCTCAGCATACTAATATTGAGATCAAATTCTGATTCTGAGTACAAGCACAAGTTTCTATTGATTCTGTTGGCATCCATGTACTCATACAAGAGACAGATCTGACTCTAAAATGAACCTTAGAATAATGCTGATGCTGTTTACTTGCCCAATTAATGTGTTGGCAAATCTCTGACAAGAAATCATGGTTGAAACAAGCATGAATTTGATCTTCTACAAGAAGATTCTGTATTCCTGTTTTGTCTTGATCGGGCTTTCTTTGAATAGTGACAACAGACATTACTGCAAAGAAAGAAAAATGAAAGAACAATCAGTAAAGACTGATCAGATATCCTCTGGATGTCAATTGTCTGTTTTTATGCAGTGTCTTAAACGCCACTAAATTGTCATCCAGATTTTATCTTAAAATCAGTATGAACAATAACGTCTTTCCACCGTGGAGTTGGACTATCTGTCTAAAGATCTACTTCTGTTTTGGATTATTTATTTAAGTCTGAAGCTTATATTCTCACTACTCCACATTCCCCTTGGGGTATTGTTATTTTTGCTAAATGAAGAAGAAACAACATTTCCAATAAGAACATTTCATGAGAATAAAGTTCTTTCTTTATGGTGAATTAAACTGCTAAGTGTTCATTTTATGTTCCAATCTCAACATTATAGAGCAGCCCAATTCCAGAAGTTAAGGAGTCTGCCTAGTTTTTGTACATGACACTACTACTAAAACCACCTAATTGTCAAAATAATTTTTCAGTGGAGCAATGACCACTGAGTTCAACTTCCTTTTCCAAGCCTGGAACCCCACTGATCTCAGTGGTGCAAGGAGGGAGCTTGACGTTCCATTCCAGCACTGAACAGATGCATGAGGAGAGTGATGAAGGTGGAGGCAGATCTTGCTGTAATCGCTCTTGGAGTCAGATTCATTCTGGCTACAATTGACAATGCTGTCAGAAAGCTTTATATTCTTCTCTGGCTTAAACGTTCTCAGTAAAAAACACGTCACTGGAGTCTTATAGGATTGGTTGTAGGAGGACAGGCTGAGGAGCTTGCAGCAGCTGCAGCTTGATCCCAGAGGAAGAGGCAGAAATCAGGCAAACCCTTCCTAGAATGTTCTCCCAGTCACCTGTGGCTCTGTGTTTTCCTCAGTGTTTGTAATTTATTCTGGCTTTTTCTTCCATGATTTTATGTAATAGCTTTTAGAGGTTGTACTTTTGAAAGCATTTGGCACATTTTGTGTCAATTTTCTATTTCTCCTATATTTTTTCTCTCTGAAGCCCGGGCTGCCACTTTCATAAAACAAGTTTTGGTAACTTAAAGATAGGTCTTTCTCCTTGAAAAGCAGTTCAGAACCTATCTATGTATTATGTAAAACTTAGGAGATTTTTCCCACATAAATTACTTTATGCTGAATAGTACTGAAATTAATTTGTCTTTCAGTGTCACAAGAGTTTCCTGCATCTCTTCACAGTCAGCTTTCAACTTTACTGAAAAAACTATTTTACCTTGAAAAACTTCTCATCTTGAGAAAACTTCATCAGCTGACTATCCGTGTCCTTCGTCACTGGATCAGTTTGGGACAAGTTTAGCTCAACTGCCCGTGGGGATCCCCTGGTGCCATTCTGCCTCTGTGAAAGCTGCCCTGCTTTTGTCCCCTACCTTTCAACCACCTCTTTTTCTGAGAGAGAACAATCCCTTGTGTTCCGTGACAGCACAGCTTCTTTAGAAGCCTTTGATGAGGGACCTTGTCAGATACCTTCTGGAAATACAAATACACTGTATCAGCTCCAACTCCCTTACCCACGCGCTTGCTGTTTTCTTCAAAGAACTCTTGGCAAGGAGCTTTGAGTAGCAGTGGCTTTGAAAGTCATAACAAAAACCTGTGTTGACTTTTCCACACAATATCATATTCATGTATCCAGTATTTCAGTTCTTTATGTCTGGCTTTTTTGGCTTTTACTTTTTACTTTAATTTTACTTTACCAATTTTAGCATCTCTCTCAAGTTGCTGTGAGTAGATTTTGGACATAACAGTGCAGGCAGTGGAAGTAAATCCTCAGTAATCTGCAGCAAACTAAGGAGAAAAACAGGAGTCCTACTTAGAGATACACAGTGGTGTGAGTTTAACAGAGGAGTTCAACCTTGGGAGCAGAATATCTGACTAATGGCCAGGCAAGGCTTAGGGATTAACTGCTTGTGTTCCCTTTGCCTGTGCAAAGCTCCACCTGAATGCACCATTTCTGGTGGCAGCTCTGCACTCCCCACAGAGCACCCTGCTCCCATTCCGTCAATCTGGAGGGAAGTTTCCTCTTCAGGTGACTGAGCCCTTCCAAATGCAGGGTTGTTTTCCTATGTTCATTTCCTCCTTCCCAAATTGCCCAGTGTGATTTTCTGCATTGCTTCTCTAGACCTTTCAACCCAAGCTGCTGCAGCCCTAAAGCGGCTGTTTGGTCCTGAGCAGATTGAGCTTTTGTGAGTTGTTTTGTTTTGTTGTGGGTTTTTTAGGGTTCTTTTGTTTTGTTTTGGTGTTTTTGAGCTGGCAAATCCTTTTGTGCTGTATAAACCTCAGGAAATAAAACCTAATATTTTTCCTCCTAGAAGAAGTACAAGTTACAGCAATGGTTTCCATGTTTATAATAAAATGCCATTGTTTGCATTGCAGCTCTGACTCTGTGTGTGTGTTGGTAAGCATGTTGCTCTTTTTGTGTGGTCTTTGATAAGACTGGAGTTTTGTTTGTTTTCTTTTATGCCTTAAAAACTATTTCCTAGCAAGAGATGTAACTCGAATTGGTACTTTGTCCTCCTCCCACGCCTTTGTGCATTGTGCGTTTTGGATCAATATTTTTGTAAGGCCACACTTCTGCTCCTGGTCCCACTCGGAGAGAAATAGAACTCCCCCACTCACGTCAAAGCCGAGCAACTGTAAATCAGCATGGAGGTGCCTGGCAGCCACAATAAGTGCTGTGTACTGGAATGAAAAGGTTACTCATCCTGACTACTAATGAATCAAGTTATGTCTGCCACAGCTATTCTCTGTATGATACATTCATCAGTTAAATGGGTTCGAAGCAGCCGTTTGCATCCTGACAACAAGGTGGAGCAGCTTCCGAAATCTGTCCTCAGCTTTCAGAGCCTCCCAAAGTGGAAGGGAAACAGAGGCAGGTGCCAAAACATGTATTTGCAGTAAGGAGGGGGGAAAAAAAAAAAAAAGAAAACACTAAAAAAGGGGATGCAATTGCTGTTATTATGATATTGAAAACATGAAATGTATGAAGGTGACTAGAAATATCCCTACTATTTGTTTGACCTTAGGAGAATTTTGCAGTAGTTGCATCTGTAATATAGACCTGGAAGGGGGTTCTCTAGCTGTTTGTTGTTTACGGCAAGCTGGCTTTATTTCACGTATATTCTGATGTGATGTATGATAACAGCAATGGATAGCATCCGTCAGAGCTGATTCAGAAAGAAAAGTTTACCAAGATCTTGGAAGAAAGCAAGCACTGCTTTAGGAAGGGCAGTGTGTATATAAGAGCTTTCTGCAGTGAAAACCAGTTTTGAGAGAAGTAGTTAATTGTGACAGTCTGTGCAGGTTATTGCAGCCTCCACCTAGGGCTAGGACATGTGATTACTTCTAGTTACTTTGTTGCAAAATTTAGGCCTAGGATACTAACAAGCCTGGTTCTCCTCTTCCTGGGCCTGGCCGCCCAGGTGCCCAGGTCTGGGAAGGCAAGGGCACGCTCCTGCTTTTGCACTTGAGCACATCCACAGAGTCCTCCAGATGCAGCAACATACGTGGCTTTGGCTCAGCACCTGGGGACCCCAGCATGGATGACTTCAGGGCAACAACTGTGTGCATGAGTGGTTGGCTGAGCAACTGCAGGACCTTTGAGGTCTGTGGAATTGCCCTGGTATTGGAATGCAACATGAGAGAAGACCTTCTTTGGACAGCTCTAGGAGAAAAGTTCATTATGTACGATAGTTTTCGTATGTCTGATCCAGAGACGATAATTTTCTTGGTGTTTTTGGTTTTCCATAAAGGGTGTTCTTTATAGTCACAACAAATGATCTGAGCACATCTAGAAATACAGAAAATGCTGTCAGTCTTCAACTCTCTCTTCCTTTCATCATACTCTGATGACTGTGCGTAGGGGAACTGTTAGGTCATGGCCTGAACTGCTGATTGAGCACCTGGTGAAGGGCTGTGGAAGTGTGTGTGGCTGTGAAGCCTGGGGAGTGCAGGTACATTGCTTACAGCTGTGCTCTCCACATGACTGGACGGGAAGAGCCTCCCGGGGCTCATATAAGGGCCACCACCAAGAGGAGAACATCTCTTGGACCTCAGGCTGCTTCCTGGAAAGGAGTGCTGTACAGCCAGAGATCCCCCTCACCTGTTGAGTGAGTCAAAACTTGTGCAAAAACTTTGTGTATATCTGTTGTTAAAACCAATGATGCTTTGCCTGAGATTGCGAAGAACCTGTCTGAAGCAATTTCATTCAATTGCAACACATTGCAGTGTAAGGCCTAGTAGTTTTGTATACTGTTTGTTCCTAATTTTAAAGTCCTTGGTGAGCTTCAATGAAAGGAGCTCTGTGGCCCTTCCAGGAGGTAGGTAAACATATGCAATTTCCCTTTAGCACTCAGAACAGGAGTTGGATTCTGAAAGGTGTAAGAGGTGCTGGTATCACTGGCTTTTGGGGTGTGCTGTGAAAGCCTCGTGTGATGGCAGCTGGCGTATCACTGCAGTGCTGGTGCTTTTGCCATGTTTATTCCTCTGTTTTCATTTGACACCACCCAGAACATTAGTCTGACCAGATCAGATTTAGGTTTAGTTTTTTTTTTTTTTTTTCCTTTCTGTTGCTCTTCATGACAGTAGCATTCATGCATTCTTCCCCCAGGGGAAAAGAGAAAATAAAAATGCGATGGAACTAAGGAGAAGCTCCTGTATGCTTGAAGCGAGCACTGGGTTAGCCCTGGCAGGTGGCTCAGCACCACCTAGCTGCTTGCTCCCAGCCCTCAGTGGGATGGGGAGAGAACCAGAAGGGCACGAGGGAGAGGGTGTGAGAGCTGAGATACAGTTTAATACAAGGAAAATGAGCCAGTTCATAAAATAAGAGATTATCTTGCAGAAGTAACTACAGGAAACTGCTGGCAGGAACAAGAAGTTTAGCCTAGGGTACTTTTATCCAGCTCTGGAGCAGGAGCTGCAGATCGCATTGGCCTCGCTGTGGCCCTGCTGCAATGCAGCCAACTCATTGAAACAGAGCACAGCTGGGTAGTTCAGGTTTAGCATCAGCAACCGTGGATCTCATGTCAGAGCATTTATGAAGGTGAGCACGTCCAGGAGAATTTCTGCATGGGGTGCTATCCTGTGCTGCATTCATTCTTGTGCTGGTCGCACATCTTCACAGCACAAGTTGTGCTGTGCTGCAGTGGTATATTGGTGGTGGTAGCTGGAGAGTCTGATGAAGGTGAAGTGGCTCCCTATATCAACAGGGGAAAGAGAGAGACCTACTCATTTTTTTTCTGAGTTATCTTTGGTTCTTTCTAATAAAAACTGAAGTTAGATGCTTGCTTCTAAAGTTAACATTTCTGTCTCTTCTTAATCTGCTCTCTCATCTTCCCTTCCTTAGCATGATTGATTGCTGTGCTCTGAAAACAGCAACTGAGCTTTTTGGCAGCTTGAGATTTTGAATTGTGCTGTAGTGGCAGGAACAGTTGGCAAGAGTTTCTGAAAGGTTAATCCACTGAGGATTTATGGGTTTGTGCTAGGGAGAGAGCAAACATTATTTGTATTGCCATGTTATAAAGCTATAATCTGACATTGATGATCGTTTTGATTTTGCTTATATTTCAATGAACGGGAATTACACAATAGCAATTTTCCTATGCAGATCTTCAGGTGGCTTAGAAAATGCAATGAAAGCCTTTCTGCTAGGGATGATGCAGAGGTGCTCTCAAGCTCAAAGCATAAGCAAGGGGTGGAATCTGGTACAATATTTCAGAGTCCATTGCGCTGTGCTCTCTTGCATGCTTGCAGCTTTCCCGGTCCCCTCTCCCAAGCCATTAAACATTACTTCCCACGGCCAGAGCCAGGGAAACCCATTTCAAATATGTTTCCTTCCTTTAGTCTTCATATGATTGTTGCCGTAGCTCCACTGAGTCATCTCATTCTCAATCAGCCTGGTGTGTTTTGCAGGGTATATATCAGTTCCTTTATTTAAATCCTGCATCTCCTGTTGCAGATCTCAAGCTCCAGGGAAGTGAGACTCAAAGTCAGGATGCTCTCAGCAGCTGGTACAAGGGGGGAAAGAAAAGAGGGAGGAATTGTTTTCCACATTAATGGATTAACTTAAAGGAATCTTTTGCAGCAGGTGTCACCAGTGCCAGGAGCATGATTCAACACAGAATTGGACATTTAGATAAATGTCAACAACATACAGAGTAAATGTAACTTTAAAA
>WBMW01005986.1:1062876-1234252 GCA_013396635.1 Penelope pileata | reverse complement strand
AAAGTAAACGTCCGTGATGCTATAAGTAACAACTGCTAACCAGTGAAACAAGAAGCCTGTAACCATCTATTGCAAACTTTTCTGAATGTGTTACTGAACAAAGTGATGGCTGGTTTTGTTCCCAGTGCATCAGATAAAAAATTAAAAAAAGAAACGAGAGAACAGATCTCAAAGAAAGAGACTGGACAGAAATAACTTTTCTTTGATGATAAAGAAAATTCCTTCAAACTTCTGTCTGAAGTCTAGACTGGTTTCTATTTAGTTTGAACCAGTTTGTTTATTTCTAATTAAGAGCATTACTTAGCCGTAAGGTCAGTGGGGATATTTTGCAATCTGTGCTTTTAATTTAAGTTGAATAGCTTACATCTGGGAAGAAGGAGAGCAAATATGAAGCTCAATAAACCTAATGTGACAGATAATAAAGGCAATATGCAAGATAACGGTATTAAAAATTTATAGTTTAATATCAGTAAGAATGCTCTGGTCACTTTGTAGGAAAGCAAAAGTTAAAAGTTCATCTTCTGAATACAGCATTTCATGCTGTGCTTGTAAGGGACTAATTCACATCTGTGCAGCATAGCATGGGGGATCTTAGCACTGGATTCATACCCATTCGGATGTCAGTGCAGTTCCCATCTCTTGGGACACGAATACCTAGGAACATACAGACATAGCTGAGTGATGGGCTTCCCTGAGGTTTCCCTGCAGTGCCGCAGAGAGATGGTGGATTCAGCTGCTTATTTTCGCTGATGGTCCACGTTTCTTTCCAACTTAAACTCTCAGAGCAGACATCTTCAAATTAGCTGGATACTGGAATACTAACATTACTATGTCAAAGCTTAATATGCATGGTCTGAATCTGTGCATTGGATATGAATTCCAGATGTTTCATCTCTACAAGGCTAAACACTATAATTTACATTCAGCTGGCAAATACTGGACACTTGCTTTAGACACAGCGCACTGTTTTCTCTGGCAAAGTAAATTTTCTAGGTCTCATCTGTTCATCTTATTCTTTCACTTGAATATCAGGCAGAGTACACACTGATTTCTTCCCCTGTATTTTGAAAACTAAATGTTTGTCTTGTTAAAAGAGGATGTGGAAAAACAACTGCTATAATGGTGGAAGATAATAAAAATTGTTGTATCATTGATCTTGCACAGACAAAACAAAAGAATTAAGCTGAAAAAGAGTAGAGGTTGAGGAGGAGCTGGGTGAGAAGTCTTGGCTCCGAGAAAGAAGTTAAGGAGCAGAGTTTGGAGTACAGTCACTATTAGCATTTGGATACGTGACGGTTACCACAGAAATGCCATATTCAAAGCATATGGAACAATTGCAGCCTACTGGGTTGATATGTTGGCAAACATTTACTTCTTAATGGTAGCTGCTGTGCAAGTGACAAAAAAGCTTCTGTGCCTTCTGGTGTGAGGGAACTGTTTAAGCAACAGAGTCTTGGCATGGTTTGATGCATGTGCAGGAGCTGTCCCCAGCCCTGCCATCGCTGCTGGGGCTGGGGGTCAGGAGCACCTGGGGTGCAACTGGTGGCTGTGCAGCACAGGGCAGAGCTGCGAGCCCGTGGTACAGAGATGTGGGCTCCAGGTCTGTTCCTCTGCCTGCAGCCAGGGCAGGACACGCTCGGTAAGTGTAACCCCACACCTGCTGCTGTGCTGTGTGGCATATCCAGCATGTCATTGATTTGTCAAAGTGCTACCAAGTGGCATTTTAGTGTTGAAACCATGAACCTCTACTTTATTTCTGAGACAGCTCTTCTTCAAGCTCTTTTGAATATTGTCTTATCATTCCATCCACTCTGTTTGTCTCAAGAACTTTGGATTTCATAGGACTTGTAATAACATAATGTTTTCCGTGATTCCTGTGGGTTTGTCTGTGGGGCCATGTTAGTTGTCTTACGGTAGATTTGGCTGCACATAGACTTAAGAGTAGCTTGATTTTTCTGGTTTAATTATAAGATCCACAATGCCCTCTAGTTCTTATTCATGGTAGTATCATCTCTTTAATTGTGATATTATAACAGTTGTAGTAAAATCTGTAGAGTCTGATGATATTATTGTATGGCGGTTATTTAGAGGTCATTTGTTTTGATTTAGTTGAAACTATTTTGAGAGGCTGGATGCATCAATTAAAATGGGAAGCTACAGTAATCCTCTTCTAGATTTAAAACTCAGGTAGGCTGAACTCTTGACCTCATTGTATCCTGCTTCCACACAGCTCAGTGATACTTACAACTTAAATTGAAATTGCCCTTCTACATAATTAACTTCTGCCTGCAAAAATTTTGCACCTTTGTAAGGAAGTTCAGCAGCAGAGCTTTAATGTCATGTTGTGGTTTAATCTCAGAGAAGCAATTACTGTTGCTTGGTTACTAGTGCCATTGCAATCTCATTTTTAAACCCAAAACCAAGCTAACAGCACATAGTTTTAGGTATAGGCCTTAATAAAAGGCACAGGTGAGGGTTAAGGCTGATACAGGTCTTCAGGCTTCTTTATCTGAGTCTTGGTGTGTTTCTGTACAGGTACAAAAGATGTTTTTCAGTGAGCTACAATTTGGTATATTTTGTCTGACGCAGATGGGAACTTCATGGGAATTTTTGTGAGTAGGATGAAGTTGTGATAACTACAGGAGTTCCAGAACTGACCAGGAGAATGAGGGGTCTGAGTACAACCAAGAATGGAACTTAGTAGTTATGACAACATGCAAAACAAAACTCATGGAAAAGACAGCTGATAAGTTTTTGAGCTGAAACCAGTGGTTTCAATGTCCTGCCCTCAGTAGCAACTGACTCCTCAACACGTAAATGTACTGGATTTCTAGATCTTTATAATGTAGATTTCAGAAACAGGGACAAAGGACCTGCCAGTCCTGGGTTTGAACAGAAGAAGAATCCCATAGGTTTCATTGGAAATGGTGGATCACAAATGCCGTTATTCTTGGTCTTGATGAACTTAATGGAAAATCTTGACTTTAAGAACCACCTTAAAAGCTTCAGATTTGCTCTTGTAATTAGCCATGTATATTTAACTCAAATGTTATTGTGTAGCTGTGCTTCCTTTCAAATAAAAACATTCAATAATTTAAATATTGAATAGAAGCCAGATCAGCAAATATTTATACTGGAAAACTTATATAGCTGGTTTTGAGAGGAGCATAAAATTGAGGTAGACAACCGCAGCCATTCAAAACCACTCTCACTACTCATCTTCAATGCACATTTGATGAGCTGTAGTGCTCTCCTTGTTGTACACTTGTCAGTCTTCCCTTCTGTAAGTGAACAGTTTAATGGGGCCTTTGCTGTGTTGCTGGTTGTAAGTCTCCCTGTCTTTAGGTAGGAAACTCATGAATGCTGCAGATTTATAACTAAAGTTATTCCGCTATTCTGCAACTGTAAATTATGCCTCACTTCACCACCTCCCCACTTTCACAGAAGACAATTTTAATGCTAGGGGAATAAAGTGTTTCTCTCATGAATAAGGATATAATAAGACCATCAGTAAACTAAGGAAAAACACAAGCTCAGAGGACAGTGTATATGATGAACAAGGCTTGAAAAGAGACCAAATTCCAGCTTATTGCTGAAACTGAAGATGAATGTCATCCCTGCCATTGTAGAAAGAACTTTAAACTTCTCTTAAAGCTGAAATACTAACCAGGCTATTTTTCCCCTACTATGGATTTTCTTTGTTTTTCCAGCTGCAGTTACCAGGATATTTAAGCTTATGCATGGATTTGCAAATCCTTGCAAACAGAAAGTACTGATGGTTTCAATTTGTTTAATATTTTAAGGTTCTACTTCTTATTTGTTTTCTGATTCCTTCAAGGACTAGATTTGAGAGTTTGAAACTGGGACACCAATATTGTACCGGAGAGACACACACGGCGCTGATACCCATGTGATGTTCAGAAGCTTACAGTATTACATGTATCCAAGTGCTGAAAATTCTTTAGCATTTTATTGTGGAGCTGAAAAAGATGGGATTATGAGACAATTTCACTGCAAAATTCTCTGCAGAGAGTTTGTGCATGCAGTTTAATTGTATGGAAATTTCCTGTCCTTAAAAGCACCTGCCTTAATGCACTGAAAATGCACCAGAACCCAGAACAGTCTGGAAAATGAGAGGGTACTCAGGGTTCAGGAGCTGGCCTGGAACTCTTCTGTAGGAGGCATGCCTATCTCAGGTTATGGTTTTGTTTTTGTTCAGTGCAATGATCATTTGCACTGGTGGAGAAAGCAAGATCTGCTGTTGTGATGGGTAAACACTCAAGAATTATAGCTCTAAATGATGTGAAGAAAGCAGCTGGAAAACCTTTTGAAGCAAGTTAACTGCAAGGGTGCTGCTATGGCCCCATCCCCTCAGCACCGAGCAGGTGTTTGGGGCAGAGCTGGCAGCACGGTCGTGGCACGTGGGTGATGCTTCAGGTGCCTGCCTGTCCCAGCACTGGCAGTGTGAAATTTACTCCTGTTTCCCCCCCACCACCAACTGACTGATGATTTAACGTTGGCATGTGAAGCACCCAGATGTCCAGCTCCAGGAGGAGTCTCTTCAGGAGAATCAGCTTCTTGACAACTCATTTTTCTTTGTCTGATTCTTGGCATTGTAGCAGGGACTGGTCCTGTGTGTCTGGTGTGGGGCTTGACTGCTGCAACTCTGCTTGATCCTCCTTGATGTATTTCATTTTCCCTTAAGCTTATTGTAGGTGCTGTTGCCTACAGTATAGATCTGGGGGACGAAGGTGTGGGATATGAACCATGTACCTGAAGTGAGGAGAAAGACTTTCTCCTTTCCAGGCTGAATTCCTGATGTATTTTCTTTAACGCAAATATTCATAGCAACACCTATACTACCACACATGAAGTAGGAAAATGTGCTGAAGTAAACTTGGTATGCCTTTGGATTTAAACCGTGAAAGTTTTAAAATACTGCAGCAGGAGGTACCTGACAGTAACAGCTTCATACAGTGAGCAGTGTCGTTACATTGTCCTGCATAGGAGGACCCCAAGATGCGGGGTGGGTTGAGCCAAAGCAGAGGCTTTTCCAAAAGGAGCCACTCCTTAGGGTGGGTGCAATTCCCAAAGCAATATACTTGTTGTGTTCTGTCTCAGACTGGTCACCTGCAGCTACTAATTGCATTTAGAAATTGTGGCATCCCCGGTGCCATTGTGTGCTGATTGTTGACAAATTATCTCTCCCTTAAATGTGATTGCAGTTATTGTAGTTTCTCAGTCAGTAACTGTGCTTTTAATCTTCATTCTGTATTATGGATGGCCAGAACATGATCCGCACATTTATCTCTCCTGCATCCTCACTTTGTATGACAGTCCCACTTTGCTCTGCCTGCCTCTAGATGAGAGCGCTTCAGGTCCAGTGGCATTGATGGGATATTGCACTGAATTTTGCCTTGCAGTGATAATTTGAATTTTGGTGGTAGTAAGTATCTACCTAGATCTGCTTATAAATTAGATTCCAGTGATACCTGCAGTCTTTTCAATGATAGCAGATACATTCTTTCAAAGGCATTCAGTATTTAGGGAAACAGGACAGTGCACTGAAAGCCTAGTTGTACACTTCCTATCCTAAACATAACCCTGTCGTCTGTGCCTAGCTCTTCTGTGTGGGGAGGTCAGGCTGTTCATGGTGTGCCTCGGTGGATCTCTCATCGTTTCCTGATGCTCTTTAGGCATCTTATACAGATGCTTTCAGCATACTTAAGTGTCCGAATGGTCTGCTTAGACAGAAGGTTACCTAACAAGGAAGCTCTCATATTATTTCTTGTTGACGTAGACATTGAAAAAGAGAGTATTTACAAAGCTGTTGTGCACAATTATGATACATGCAACTTGTGATGCATTGTGCCAGTCGGAGTAGTGCACTGTGTCCTTGAGACTGAGCCTTCCCGGCTTGCTAATCATTTTGACTGCTTGCCTCTAAGCCGAGCTGATTCAGAGTCAGGTATTTTTTGAATCAGACAGCTAAATCCCCAGATACGTTGGAGAACATAAAACTCTATCTTATAGTCCTCTAATATCAAAATGATCCAGTATCCACATTTCTAAATCTTGCTGGAAATGTCCCATGGTAAAATGACACACCAGCTCTTCTCTTTAGGGAGCCTTTCAATCCTTCACCTTCTCCATTTGCACTGAATGTCTCACACTTTCAGCAGGAATTAAGGAGTATGTGGGTCCCATTTGCTATACCTAGACAACTTACAATGTCTTTCTTTGCCTATAGCAGACATCACTGCATTGCTACACCGCAATGTGTAATTGTGTAAGTAAGCTGTACACCACTCTGCACTCCTGGAGCAGCACATGTGGGCTTGGTGCGTGTTCTCTCCCGTGCCTTGCGTAGCTATGGGAGGCACAAGGCAGCTCTCTGACAGCAAATTGCACTTCTGCAGGGCCTGAGGAATTGCACAGTCCTGTAGAAACAGATACATTTCTCCTGGCACAAGCAGAAAGCAGATGTTGATCAATTATCGATGAGGCAGAAGGACAATATGCAAATCATAATAGACTACAAGCAATGTCTTGTATGTGGTGAAAAGTTTAAAAAAAAGAGAGAGAAAGCTTTGGTATATGAAATAAATAAAAAGTTTACATGCATATGAAGCTCTCTGTATTTCAGGATACAGCTCTGCAAAACAGCAAATGAGCCACGATTCACTATTAAAACTGAAATGCATTTTGCTGGTTTTATTCAGCCCACTAATTGCCCATGAAAATTCAGGTCTTGTATTTGACACATTAATTACTCAAAAAGCATTTACACTAGGATTTGCAGAAAGAAACAAAGGAAAAATGTAACTGAGAGAATAAAGGGCTGGAGAGCGAAGGGAGGAGAATTTAGGACAAGTTGTTTGATGCGTTAATCACACAGTATTCTCTGGGGCCAAATACCGACCACTGTACCACATTGTGGAAGTGAACAAACTCCCATTTGTTAGATCAAAACAACGAGGGATGGAGGCTGCCCTGCAGACTGGGTCACCAGTACGGCCACACGCGCCACGTGTGGTCGAGTTCTGCTGGATGTACAGGAACATAAGTGTCTGCAGGGAAGTCTACACTGAGCCCAGCTCTGTGGGATTGTTCTGTGTTCCTGGCTTCTCTGCAGAGCTTAGGAGCACTGACTTTTTGATGTGATCATCGGCATCAGCACAAGGCATCCCATCCTAACTCTTCTGAGGTCATGGACACCTGTGGAGAAACAGGGTGGTAAATCTAAGCAAGAGAAAGAGAACACGAACTGTGTGTTGGTGATTACACCTCATTACAGAACCAATGTCATTTACATAGGAGTAAATAACAGCTTTGTGGAAATTTGGTCTTTATGAAGCCTCTGAGGAATAAAAATGAAAATGTATTTTTTTTTCCTCCCAGATTCCATTGGCTGTGGTGTAAAGAGTATTTATGTTGTGCCAGAAAGGAGGGAGGGAGGCTGGCTGTTTGCTGTGAGGAGAATTAAGGCATGAGTTACTATTGAAATTATCTCTCTTTATCGGCACGATCCAGTCATCTCCAATCATTACAGTTTTACCAAACCGTTAAACTACTTTAAAACTTTCATTTTCCCTTTAAAACTAAATTACTTTTGTGTTTTCTCTGGCAGTAGTGCCACCCTAAGGCAAGCAAGTTACAGTAGAGCAAACATATAAACAACAATCAAGGCATAATTACTAAATGGGAATAATACTTTCTAATGCTGCATCTCCCAACCCAGCTCTGTGTACTGTAATGGAAACTCTCTCCTGCTATTTGCAGCCGAGTTCTTCGAGCAGATGTCGGATATGCTTGAGCAGTTTGGGACTGTCTGGTTCACTGATTATGCCATTCAATCCAAAGCTCTTCTATTCTTTCTCTTAAATTAGGAAAAATCCTTTTTAGGGGTAGATAGGAAACTTTGAGGAAAAAAATAAGAAAAAGATTCCTCCAGTTATCCGTAGCTTTTACTGAAAACATTTTAGATTCCAAGTTTCACTTCCCTCATTTTCCTACTATTACCTAATGTCTCCGTCTCAGTCATGAGCATTAATTTAAATTATGACGTGCGTTCTATGGAATGACACAACCAAATTCATTTTGGGCAAGAAAGACTACTATGGTCCCCCCCCCCAATTCCTCTTGATGAAATATGAATTTGCTTCAGTTTCAGATAGCTTTTCAAAATCTGTGGTGCATATCCCATTAGAGTGTAGGTTCTGAACCTTTTGAGATTTATTCATCATAAATCACTCTCTTCCTGTTCATCTTTTGATATTTGTCCTTAGAATTCATTCTGCACAAGTTTGAAAAACTCAGAAAGCTGCAGCAAAGCATTGTAAATCACATGAGCTTTCTGCTATCTCTAGATATCATAGGCTCACAGAGATTCTATCTGAACATATATTGGGTTAATCTTTTATTGCAGAATTCAAAAACTATCAGTGCTGCAAGTCATTGAACTGCATACTTTTAATCCCATTTATTTCTATTATTATAGTAGCTTAAAGCCCTAATCAACTACCAGAATCCCATTTGGCAAGTTGTTGCACAATTGCATTGGAAAAAAAAAAGTTCCTGTTCTCAAAGAAATTCAAATTTGCATTTTGAGGGAGAAATAGAGGAGAACGAGCAAATCTAAGTATCAAGAGACATGCAGTGATGTCAGGGAACTAGCAGACTATGGTGGGACTTGTTTTGTTTGTGTGCTTGTTTTTCATTCTAGGGGACATTTAGAAATATTTTCGAGAGGTAACTGTGAATGTCTGGAACAGCACTGATGACAAATTTAGTTGGGTAGGACATCAAACATAGCCAGTATGCTATGCCATCACCTATGGCACCTCTCTGGGCTTGCTGATAGATGGGACATTATTAATGTAGAGGTGACATCATTTGGCCAAATTTCCAACATCTGTACTCAGTTATGGAGGACTGCATGCTTCACTAAGCGGTTAGTTTTCAAAGACCGTTCCCTACATACACTTGGGCAATCTGCAGGACTGGCCCTTGGTTCTGCAGCTTACACAAGAGCAGACTGGGGACAGAGTAGGGATGGAGGGCTGGATTGCTGCTCCAGCTTCTGCTGCAAGATGGACATGAGGCAGTGACTCAACTGCTGCAAGACCCTGGCAGCAGGGAGCTGCTGGGGTCAGCAAGGTCCCAAATCATTGTGTGGATCTGACATCCTCTGTGCCTGTGGGGTGAGCTTAGGGGGCTGGAGAGGAGCTTTCAGCGTGCTAGGAAACCAGTACTGCAGTAAGTGCCTTCCCAGATGGATCAAGAGCTTTGTTTTTCTCAGCTGTCATTCCCTGTCATGTCTGGAGTTGTGATGGAGCTAAGGAGTTGGGGAAGAGACTGTTTCTATTCAGATCAATCTTCTTCAGGGGATGGAAAAGTAACTTTATTTTCATGGGCTCACAATCATGGATTAACAATTTGCTTAAAAAAATCTCCTGGACATTGTGACCAGCTGGGCCCAGAGACTTTAAATGCTACATTTCACCTCATAAAGCTAGGTGAAAGGACCTGAATATCTTCCTTCTTTGGGCTGTTCCTAAGTTTCCATCCCAAGTGTACTCAGACATGATCACAACGTCGATAATGGTAATTTATCATTAAAGTCACAAACATCCCTTTGACATTGACAAAGGGAAGGAATGTCAGAGCCCATCAGTGAGCCACACAAGAACCTTCATGCTGGGTGTGGAGGCAATGCTGGCTGAGGCATGGCGGCGTGGGGACCCTGGCCCAGCTCACACCTATAGTCCCAAGCACGTCCTGTGAGCAAGAGGGGAAGTGGCACCCCGTGTGCTGTGGCTGTGACAGGAATGCTTCAAGCCATAATGTGGAAAGGTTCAAGATAAATTAACATGGAAATCAAGAGCTGCAGCAAGGCATCAAATCTGTCCAGAAATGTGAAGGCATGCTCTGCTCACAGACCACCCTCAACCACTGTTAGTCCTCTCTGAAAAGTTATCCATACAAGATGTTTGGAAACTTTTGGGAGTAATCTATGACAATTTTTTATTTGGTTCTCGTTGTTTTTTTTACTTTTTCAACTTCCAGAAATTTTTCTTGTTAAAAGCAAGCTTAATATCACTGCTGGGAGTGAAGTGGTTGTTTCATAAGCCCTCATCTAAGAGTATTTTATTCAACAAATGAAACCAAGGCATGTTCAAGGACAATAGAAAAAGGCAAGCAAATGTGCAGCTGGACAGAGTGAGACTGCCTATAGTTTATTTTGCAGTGTAATTGCTGTCTGATATTCTCTAAGGATCTATGTGTACTTTGATCTCTGTAGTTACTTGAGAGCCAAACCTAATGCTGCACATATATATGCAAATAGATATAAAGTTTAACATCCAGGGGCATTGTGTCATTCACAAAATATAATGAGCCAAATTATCCTTTTCTTACAGCGCGAAGCCAAAATTCAGCAAAGCACAGCAGCGCCCACTTAGCTTTCATTCTAAAGGCAGTGACACTTAGGTGCTTAAAAGCTTTGCTGAATTAGATGGGACTTAAGCATTTGCTTACGCTGAGATGTGTATTGAGGAGAGCTGTTTATTTGAAACTTTAATGTTCTGTTCAGACTAATGGAAACTGCAGTATTTCTTTCCTTTCTGTCAAAGAAAAAGAAGTATTTGAGTGGGTAGAATCTAGTTTATTCCTCAGACGATCTTATTTTACAAAGCATCAAAATTGACCTTGCAGTTACAATGCAAGTGCTGCTCCTCAGGCCCTGGGGCTGGGGAGCGGTGGGCTGTGCAGGGACTGAGCCAGCCCCTTGAGCTGGAATGACTGTGAACTTGCTTTCCTCTTTGACAACAGTGGTTCTTTTTAATTAAGTTGCCATATTGTCAGAGGGTCTGGGGACGAGCAGGACGCATGGCAGTGATGCACTCCTGCATCAGAGGAAGGCAGGAGCACCCTGGGCTGGTTAGCAGGAGCGCAGCCAGCAGGTGAGGGAAGCGACCCTTCCCACTGCTGAGGTACAGCTGGAGCAGCGTGTGCTCTTGGGTACAAAAAAGGCACTGGCACACAGGAACGAGGCCTGAGGAGGGCTGCCAGGGTGGCCGGGGCATGCAGCACACACCGGACGGCTGAGAGAAGCGCAGGGCGGGAGGGCCCTACTGCTGTCTGCAACTGCCTGAGGTGAGCACGGGGAGAGGAGGCACCGGGCTGCCCTCTGGTGTGCAGCAAGAGGCACAAGGTGGGTGCAGGCGGTGCCATCCGGATGTAGAGAAGGGCTTCCTCCCTGGCAGAGTGAACAAAGCGGGGAACAGAGAGGCCCACAGTCTCTCCATTCTCAGAGACAGCCCAGCATGGCCTGCATGCAGCTCTGAGCACCCTTCTGTACCCGTGCCGTGCTTTGAGCAGAGGTCGGGCTAGAGGCCTCTGGTGGCCCTGTCTGACTGAAGTGATCCTATCAGACTGCAGAGAAACAGCTGTTTGTCTGAGAAGCACCCCTACAGCCCCACGCTGCTTTTTTCTGACATGATGCTAAATCTGCTTGGGTTGCACATGCTTAGCTCAAGTCAGCGTTTTCATCACTGTCTCTCTGTTTAAATGAAGTCTTCCAAACTGGAGCCATTTGGTGAGAGAGGAGAAGTAATTACGCACTGAGCTCTTGTCAACTGCAGATTTCCCGCTCATTTTTATGTACCTAGTCATAATCTTACTCTCATAAAATTTAAGTACTGCTGCATTGCTAGCATTTCCATTTTGCTTGGTGAATTTTTCATTAATACTGTGCTACCAATTTACTTAAAAGAGAAGCCAGTCTCTTTTTATGGATAACACGTCTAAATTTTTTTTATGATAACATGTCTAAACATTGTTTTGATACTCCCAGAAAAAGTAAATTGGGTGAAAAAGTCACTGAATTTTCTTTTATTGTATTCCTCCCAAAGCAGTCACTTGGATTGTTATTCATCTGCTGACTTAAAAATAATGTCACCCCCTGAAACTCCTTGTTCAAGCAAAGCGAATTATTTCTGACGAGGATTCATCTGTGCTAGTACTGTGCACTGAGCAGTCATTGGAAGAATATGTAGATTTAGCTACTTTTAACATAGGCAGGGGTAATGAAAGCCCATCTCACCTGTGCACCTCAGAAATCCAAGAGTAATTAAGGTAACCAGCCTTGATTTGTATTTGGAAACACGGTGCACTTGTGTCTGGTACTCAGAGAAATGATCTGTAAATGCATGAATACGGCTACATTGGTATTGAGCATTATTTTCTGGCATGAAGTGAAGCGAAGGAGAAAACAAAAATATGGAAATGAGAAAAGGAGGTAATATGAAAGACATGAGAAGGACAAAATCCTTCTGAGCAGCGTGTGAGCAAGGACGTCTTCTACCTACTGTATTCTTCCCTTTGCAGTAGGACCGTCGCTATTCCTTGTTGGGCTGCACTCATTAAAACAACCTCACTGAAGAGCAATTCATTTTTAATTAAACCTCATGTATATCCAAAAAATTGGAAATTTTCTCAAATGCTAGCTGAAAGGCTTTCTCTCAGCAAATTTCCAAACCAAATGTGTGAGCTGAAGAAGTAAGGGTGATTATTATAAGACTGTGAGAAAGACTTTTTACCAAGGCCTGTAAGGGGAAGGCCTGAGGGTAGGTTTAGATTTAGATATAAGGAAGAAATCCTTCACTATGGGGGTGGTGAGGTGCCAGCACAGACTGCTTGGAGAAACTGTGAATGCCCCATCCCTGGAGATGCTCAAGGCCAGGCTGGATGGGGCCCTGGGTAGCCTGCGCTGGTGGGTGGGAGCCAGTCCATGACAGGGGGCTGGGGCTGGATGGTCTGTAAGGTCCCTTCCACTCAAACCATTCTGATTCTATGATAATCAGAGGCTGTAATTATTATGACACTCAACCTAGATGTACATGAGAAGAGGAATATTATTTTTGCAGTTGTGTTGTAACACGAATTTATTGTGGGTCATGAGCTGCATTTGTCTGCCCAGCACTGAGGGCAAACATGGAGGGAGCTTCTGCAAACCCACTCAGTTTTACAGTTTAGTTGGATAGATGACAAGATGTGGTGGCTGTGAAGATCAAGACAGAAGCAGAAGAAAGAGTCAGAAGAGTTCAGGAAAATCTCTAGAAGTCAAGCTGAAGAATTAATTAATTGGAAGGTTGGATGCAGTGTGAGAGGGGGTCAGTGGAAGATTGTTTTACATCAGTTTTGACACCATGAGAACTTGTCATGTGAGGGGGAGAAGGCCTCTGCTTGAGGCTGTATTCAATAAATGGAAGTTGCTGGGATCTGAGGTCTACTGCTGACGTGCTGTTTTGAGATTTTTAGAACTGGTTACGCTAACGTGTAGGTGCTGGGTATGATGGCTCAGTCTGGGAAACCTCTGGGTGCTCTGCAGGTGCTCATAGCCCCACGTTTGGTCTCAAGCTCTGTCTGTGACGAACTTAGAAAATTTCCTTTCAAAGTGGTTATCTTCAAAACCAGTAGTCTATCCAAACAGGATAGGGCAAAATTCTTAGAAGAAAATTTCTCAGTAAAGGCATAGAAAATCTATGTGTTTCTTCTTCTGGGACAGTTTCAAGCTGTCTTCTTGGGACACAATTTAATAGTCTAAAAATATGTGTAGAATATTCACCTGTTCCTCCAGGAAGGTCTTTAAATTTTGGTGTTCTTTTGCTCTACTAAGATGTCTGATGTCAGATTATTTTACAGACACTGAGTATTCACGAGGCATGCTCCGAAAGTACTGCCTCCTATTTTGTTCTGTTGGCCCACAACATCAGAGGTGGATGTTGGTGGGATGGCAGCAGAGGTTGAACTTTCCCACCAATATCTCCCTACATTTTGTTGCTGTGTGACAGATGGCAGCAGAGGGGCACTCTGGTCAAATGACATCTGACATGGAAGTGTGTACGAAGCAAAGGTGTGGAACTGAATTCCTCCATGGGGAAAAAATAGCCCCATTGACATTCATTGACACTGCTAAATGCTGATGGAGACCAAAGAGTGGCTGTGAGCACAGTGAGGGGTGGCGGTGCGTTTCAGCAGTGGTGACAGCAACAGTGGGGCACCTCCACTGCTGCAGATTTTTATGAGCGTGTCATGCAGGCTCTTGTTCATTTCTGGTGAAAATTCAGAGCTAATGGTGGTGGCTATGTTGAGAAATAGTGTTTTGTAGCTGAGAACTTGCGTTGTCAAACTGTGTTATTTTACTCTTGGTATCTGTTCTAGTTTCCATGGAAATAAATGGGAGGTGCTGCTTTCAGAGTGACCTATGTACACCTATGTCAGGTGGTATTTGGGCATGTAAAAATCCCTCTCTCTTCCTTTTGCAGAGATGTAGCTGTGGTTTCCTCCATAGAAGTAAGCTGCTGTGGTAGAAAAGAGGGATGCATCGATGCGAAGGTCCACCATGTAGCCAGGTTGTGCCAGAGCATTTCTAAATAATGAGCGCCATGCATACAGTGATAAATTCCTTCATGCAGCACGAACTGGCTGCCGTTTGGCAATTTCAAGCAATGTGACCCCCTACTGTACTTATCTTAGCTTGTTCTTTTCAATTTTCAGTTATTAATACAGACACTTTAGTTATCAAAGAATTGACAGGAATGAAGGATTGATCTCCCGTGATTGAAGATGCAGACAATCTCAGCTTGTTAAAATAATGAATGGGTACTTGTCAAAGCGACACTCGAGCAAATGTGGCCCCTGTAGATGTCTCTATTGTAGATTTTTTAAAACTCCTTCTGCTTCTTTGTATGGATATTAATTAATAATAATATTTTCTTTCACTGAGATAGATGGAACTACTAATTACTCTTTCCCCATGAATCCCTCACTAGTACCATTTATCCTGTAATAATTAAACATCTCAAGGCAAAGAAAAAAAAAAAAGGTTGGTTAGAAGTAGTTAGTAGTGATTTAAGTGCTAGTAAAGAATTAGTAGTGATTTAAGTGTTGGTGAAGAATTGACACATAAATTACTGCTCAGAAAGAGGTGGTTGTTTGTGGGACCTATCTGTATACCAATTAGAAATAACAATGCAGAGCCAGGAATTTTGTTGGATTCCTCTCTTTAATTTCTTTGCTTTGAACAGAGCACAAGAGCTACCTGACACTGGAAATGCAGCGCAGTACTAAAACTCCAGGGCTGTGTCAGCCTGTGTGAAGCCAGCCTGCAGGCTGGGGAGGCAGGAGCAGAGCAGTGCCAGTGTCCCGTGGGTGCTGCAGGGCTCCCAGGTGGGACCGTCCCAGTCCCACTGGTGGTCCTGGCCCTGGAAACAGCAGTGTGCCCCTAGGCTGCATGAAGATGCAAAAGGCTCCAGTCAGGGCTCTGGTGGTGATGTATGATGCTTTAGCCACACAGATTCCTGTGAAACAATAACAAAAGCATTTGGCATATTTTTCTTTTCTAGACCAATTTTCATTAAACTTCATCATCTTGAAATGTCTGCTGCTACTCGCTGTGTCCGCTTCAGGAGTGAGTGCCGCTGTCAGCGACAGCGCCAAGGCAGGGCAGCTTTTGGGACAAATACCTGTACTCATCTGTGAACATCTCACACACAAGCAGTGTCTCACCCCACTGGTTTTTGTTGCTGTTGGTGCCCAGGTTACTCAGGTTACTCTAGTTTTACTGTGGTGCAAACAGCTAACAAAAGGCCTGAATACCTCTGATCTGAGGCAGATCTCCCTCCCTTGAGTGCTCAGAAACAGCAGTGACACTGGAATGTAAGACTGATTAAAAAGGGAAGAATAAATCTGTGTTTCCTTAGTCTGCAGGTGAGCAGAGGTACTGCAGAGCATTTCTGGTGAGTAACTTGCTCTCTTGTAAAGGTTCTAATGCCGTAAGGAGAGGCAGTTTTGTGAAGAAGCAAAGAAGTTCCCAAAGGAAACACATTTCTCCACAGAGAGTAATTGAATATATGCATACCTTCTTCCACAATAAATTGTTAAAGAACATTAGTTTTGGACACTCAAAGCATGCTGAGTTGGTGTGGCGAGAGATAATGAAATGAGCAGGTATTAAGAAATGGCCATCAGAATCTCCACTGGAAGCAAATCTTAACTCTTCCAGGTATTTTTAAGTTAATTATTTTAAGCCATGGGTAAAAGCAGTATTTGTTATACTGGGTCTATGTGGAGAGAAGAATACTTTCATTTATTTAATGATATTAAAAAGGATAGTGAATGATCTGGGTGATGTTTTAAATCCTCTTCGTGCTTCACTTTCTCTATGCAAGAAACTGAGCACTAAATGTCATCTTCCAAAAACAGAGAACTTAAAAATGAGGAAAGGTTAGTTTCTTAGGTTGATTTTTTTTTTTTGTATTTATTTAGGCTTATTTTATTCCTACAAAACTCTTGTATTTGGATAGCATCACACAGATTATTAATCATCACCCTGACCCACGTGTGTGGACTGTGTCCTGTAGGCACTGTTCATACAGCATCTCTAAAAGTTGTATCCAACAGTCTTTACACAGAGCTCATGATCTTTGTAAAACTTCACAGGCCAGATTTCAATAACCAAAACAACTTCTTGCAAATGAGTCCACATTGTAATGCTTTTGGAAAGCAAAACTTTTCTTCAAATATACTCCTTAAATGACAACAAGTACAAAAACTAACTTGAGGAACCCGTGATCTGATGGTAAGCTACCAGTCACCTGACATATGTAACTAGAGGAAATGATGAGTGTATTCTTCATATTTTTTTCTTCTACATTACATTCTAAGATGTTCTATCAGGTGTTCTGTGAAGCAGTATTTTTGGTTGGAAGGCCACAGGGAGGATGAACACATCATCAGTTACACTCTGATTCTGACATACCCTGCAGAGAGGAGAGGCTCTCTGTCCTGTCTGGGATATGTGGAAATGAACAGAGCCTTTGTGGAAAGAACTTCATTTTGTAAATAACAAATGACCTTCAAGTAAAGGGCTTGAGTCTCAGCAATTAAGAAGTTAGCATTTCCTTTGCTTTAAGCTACTGCTCTCAATGAATTTCAATGCTTAACGATGTACCTGCACCTGCTCCTTTAATATGAAGTAAGGCACGACCACGTAGATTGCCTTCAGTGCCTTTTGCTTTGTTTCAGGAGGCTGAGGACAGCATTTCCTCTCTTCAACATTATCATTCCTTGTAAGTCCCTGCCCTTCGCTGAGTTCCAGAAGACAGAATCACAAAACAGGAAGATTATGCATACTCAGCTTTAGCAAAAAGCAGCTGAATGATGCTATGATAGTGAAACTTACTTATCCTCTGTGTTCTATGTAAAATAATAGCTGTTAAGAGAGGATAAGAAAGGAAACATTAGCGTAATTCTCTCAGGATTCAATCTGGTGGCAGAAATCAGACCATTAGCTTTGGAAATACTGAGAGCAGGACATGAATAAGTTTTTTAACCAACTGAAGACAAAGGAACTGGCTCCAGTGTTCATTAGTCTAGCCAATAAAACAGCATCGCTGTATCAGTCTTACTAAGATTGATGGAGATTGAGGCACAAATTTGATTTTTGTCTGTGGCTAATAAAAAATCATTTGCCACTTTCCAAGCACTGCAATATCTTAGGAACTAAAACTAGACTTGGAAGTCACTTAGTAAGTATATCAAGATGTTCAAGAAATATCTTAAGTTCTTCGTTTATCAAAGCATTTCTAACATTTTTTGAGATAGGGTTAAAACAGGCTTGTGAGACTCACATGTGTCTTGGGGAAAGATGGAAGAAAAGTTCCAGTATTCTCAGTAAGTATTTTTAGATGTGGATTCTGTACTGAGAGCCAACTAAGCAGATTTTGCAATGATGCAGTTGCTTATAGGAGTCTTAAAAAGAATGAGTGATTTACTCGGGTTTCAAAGCAAGCTTGTAGAAGCCCTGACAGTTCTGGTTAGGGATTTGGTCCTGCATGATGCTCTGGGGGGATCGTCGTGCTGGCAGCATCACTGGGCCTTTCTGGACCATGTCCTTTTCAGGCTGTTTTCACTGGTGTTGGTGAATCTATCTGCTGTATCTCATCCCCCTCTGCTCTGCCCTCATGAGGCCCCACCTGCAGCACTATGTCCATGACTGGGGCCCCCATCACAAGAGAGATGCAGACCTTTTGGAGTGGGTCCATGGGAGGGCCATGAAGATACTCAGAGGGTAGGAGCACCTATCCTATGGAGACAGGTTGAGGGAGCTGGGGGTGTTCAGCCTGGAGAAGAGAAGGCTCCAGGGAGACCTCATTGTGGCCTTCCAGTATTTAAAGGGAGCTTATAAAAACAGCAGGGAGAGTGACTTTTTCACAGTCTGATAATGAAAGGACAAGGATGAGTGGTTTTAAACTAGAAGAGGGGAGATTTAGGTTAGATTTTTGGTGGAAATTCTTAGAGGGTGGTGAAGCCCTGGCACAGCTGCCCCAAGAGCTGTGGGTGCCCCATCCCTGGAGGTGCTCAAGGCCAGGCTGGATGGGACCTGGGCAGCCTGAGCTGGTGGGGGGGCAGCCAGCCCAGGGCAGGGGGTTGGAACTCAATGAGCTTTAATGTCCTTTCCAACCCAAATCATTCTGTGATTCTATGATGATCAGAAGCTGTAATTATCATAACACTCAACCTGGATGTACATGAAAAGAAGAATATTATTTTTGTAGTTATATTGTAATTTAAATTTGGTATCAACTGCCTTAAATTGTTTGGTGTCTACATGTCAAACATGGGGAGCAGTGTTTTAAACTGATTATCATGAGGATTTCATTTCTTGGAGCCCAGCTATATTAATAACGAAATTCCTGACACAAGTGTGCAAGCGGTGCCCTCAAAAAGGAGATTTCCTCTTCACCAACAGGAAAAAGTTAGGCCTGTAACTTCAGTTCTTGGCTTTTGTTACATTATGCTACAGTGTTTTATGCTCTTTTTTCACCAAGACTTCAGGCAGGCAATTTTGCTTTTTCAGCACCTTTTCTTAGTGCACTGTATAAAGGTATAAAATGTAAAGATGCATGCCATATCAATAAGGTCAAAGAGTGAATAATAAATGAGTGGCATACCGTATTCCACAAGCACAGTGAGGAACGTGTGCGTGCACTGGAGACACGCTGTTAGCGGGTAGCACCGCAGTGCTTATGCTCGGCAAAAGGATTCAGGTTGCTTTCTGACAGAGCTGCAAGGAGAGCACCTTGCAGGTTGAGTGCAGCTGCATTTTTTCTTCTTACTTCCTTAGGTTATTGTTTTCATGGACCTTGGCACTGTTCTGAAAGCTAGAACACAATGAAAATAAATATATATGCAGCAGCTTTATGTTTCCTGTTTCATCTTCAGAGAATGGATATTGTCACAGATAAGGAGGAGAATATAAATCATAAAATCATTCAAGTGTGCTGCCTTTCCAGTACCATCTCTTTGCTACTACAGTGTCTTCCATGACACTGATTCCCCTGCTCTGGCCAAAAGTAGCAATCTCTCCTTCGTGCTTCATCAGCTGTCTAACCAGGCAAGCTTCTAAACCCCAAAATACTGTATGTGAAATTCTAGATCTGCTGAGTACGATGCAGAACTGCCATAGCCTTCCCTGGACTCAAAATGACATATTTTGAAGTACAAATCTAGAGCTTCTGAATTGTTTTTTCTTGTAGCTTTCTTGTAGCATTCATTTTTAATGTGACAGCTCTAAAAAGCCTCGAGTGAGATCATATTCCACTGTGGCAGAAGCTGCACCATCTCTTAATATCAAAATAGAAGCTACCTAGACAAGACAGAGAGACAAGGACTATTGGAAAAGTAGTGCTGTTACTCCTTTCAAGTTCCTGCTACTCAGTGTCTTCTCAATTGCATGGAGTTCCCAAAGAGCTTAATCTTTAAGCCAGAACTGTCTTAGTATGGATGAAAAAGGTTCCATCTGAAATTACAAGTCACCTCCTCACATGCAGTTCCTTTGATTTCAGCAGACTAACAATGAATCACCTTAGCTGAACATATAGGACCTGTAAATCTTTTAGTGTTACAGTGAAACCATACAGGCACCAGCAGTTACCCTTTCATTAGCACATATGTGAGCGCTGCAGGGGAGCACTCGTGGGTTTGGAGCAGGAGGGGCACATCCAAAGGAAGGCTGCCCACAAGCAGAACTTGCCTGAACATGTGTCCGGTGTTTCTATGTCAAGCACAATAATTAAAAGTCAGCACTTCTGTCCCAAAGTAAAGCTTATGAAATCCTTTAAACTACTGCAGAAGCCTGGGAACAGAATTTCCATTCTATGGCGGGAAGATCGCATGAAGCCTTTTGCTGTTTGAAGCACTGGGTGTTCACGTAGCCCAAATTTGCAGTGACCTGCTAATCATCTTCTCTGTAGCTCAGACAAAAAACCCTCAGAGATGGCTCCTGAAGTTAGGGCTCAGCAACCAGGAGGTTCCCCCATATGTCAAAACAGCCATTCAGTCTCACACTGCAGCATTATGATGTCTGAGAATCCTTTTTTTTTCTCCCTTACTTCTCTCTTACAGCAAATGCCCATGACCCAAGTCCTTCCTTTGTCACTAGGACTGGAGGAAGCTCTGCTGCTCCTGTCGTTGTGCTTAGCTGCATGCAGCAGGGCTCCTCTGCAGCCCTGAGAAAACAACCAAAGCCTCCCAGGTGTGCTCAGTCTTTGGTTCCTCCTGCAGGCTGGAGCTGCAGGTATCTGTTCTGAGGCCATAACCCCTGAGAAGCTGAAACTTCAGTGGCAAAAACCTTTTCAAAAAGCGTTGCTGAGGAAACCCACATATCTAATGAGCTTGAAAATGGAGCAAATGGAGCTATTTCACATTGTTTTGAGGGCAGAACAGCAGGGCTGCTGTTTCATTACTAGTTAAATCTGGCTAGTGAACAGTTAATGAAAGGCAGGCTACGTACCTATTCATCTTGTTTTATGGGCAAAAATTGTGCATTGAGCTATGGAGGGTTCTGATTGCTTTCATCTTTATGTGGGTTGTTAATCTAAGGGCAGAGGTTGCATATCCTTACTTTTAGCATTGGTGAAAGTAATTGACTAAAAACCTGTTGTTCTGAAGTGTTTTTAAGCATTACCCATTTTTCACTCCACCTCTTTTTGCCGTAGGAATTCTGAAATCTATTCAGACCGCATAAAGAACAAACAAAGAGAAGCCAAGTGTTTTAGTGCGGTGACCAGCATGCCTTGCAGATGGGTTATAATAAGACGAGCACTGTCTTTGTGAGAACTGAATCCATACTTTTCATGTACAACCTTTACAAATTGTGCCCATGTGGCAGAGTTTGAATTACTTTTTTTACAGCTTTAGAAAACAAATGCAAAAATCTTTCAAGTGCATTCAAAGTCATTACGGTACTTTGCTGAACTGAATCAATTGTCGTAACCTCTGTGGGTGTGTAAAATATGAAATTACTATCACTCTCATGGTCTTTCTGAGTTTGTAAATTAGAAGGAATTGATTATAGGTGCTTTTGCAAAGGACTCTGGTGTATTAAAAGTGTCTTGATGACAAACAACAATATATTATTTGTAAGGTCTTGCTTGATGAAACTGTCTTGTCCACTAATGGCTGTTTGTCTTTGTTATTGTTCTGACTTGCCTCCTAACAAATTGATGTGTGGGCTGAGATTTATCATATCATGTCTGGAGGAAACAAGGGACTTTGGCCATTAAAGCAGTTGTAATACTTGTTTCATTTGATAATTTAAGATATTTTAGAGTTAGTTAACATTTTAACATGTTAACATTTTCCAACTTAAACAATTTTTAGAAGTATTTGCTGAGAATTTACTTTAGAACTAAGAAAATTATGTTTTTCTGACTACCTATTTTACAATTGACATATTTTATTCAGTTCATAAGTTCTGTAAAAGATGATGGAACATTTTTCTTCATGTATTAGAATTATTTCACAGCTTGCTATTTTCTTATCCCTTTCTTGTACTCATTCTGTGAACTTCAGTGAAAAGGAATATGGGAACCTCAAAACGTTTAGAACATCATCTTTGCTCAGATTAGTAACTCAATTCAGCTGAAAGTCTGTGACACTTTAATCACGATCAGAATAACTTCCTCCAAAGTATTTGTGTCTCTGGTTTCATAAAGCAGTAGCACAAAAGAACATAAAAATATGTCAAAGTTTGAAAAATTTTGATGAGTATATATTGTTGAAAAAATTCTTCTAGCTAGTAAGTTTTATTTTAGTGAGGATTGTTTCAGTCTAAATGTTTGACATCTCTTGCTAAGAATAACCTATTCTACTCAGGTTTTTTTGGAACGGAATTAGTGTTTGTCTATTTTCCAGTGCAGAAATGACATCTCACATTTTTTTAGGTAAGATGTACAAGAAAAAAGGAAGATAACAAAATAGATCTTTACAGGTTGGTTTAAAGCTTGCATTGGTCTGGATTTTGAGAGATTAGATGCTCATAATGCTTGGCCGTGGCAAGAGAAGAGGTGTGTAGAGGGGGAGATGCACTGTACCTCCCCTGGGCACCCACCCAGGCCACGAGCAAAGACAGTGTCAGCTCTGACAGACTGACACGCTGTGACAATTTTTATGGGCTCTTATCCCGAGTTATTTATATAGATTTCTGTGTTCTTCCTTGTTATGCGGTAGGACCTGATACGTAGCTGTGGTATTATGATTTACACCAGGTAAAACAAAATCTTAGAAACTTTGGAGCAACATGTTATACAGCTGTAGTTTAGTATGTCCTGCAAACCACCACAGCAGAAGCTCCAGCGCTGTCAAGAGGGAAGTGTTAAGTTAGAGACTCTTCTCTGTGGGAGTCTTCTGGGTTAGATCAAGTTCCATGCGTCACATCGGTGGGAATCAGCCCACCTGAGAGCTCCCACCAGTACCAGCGTGTGCTAGGACGGGACAGGCTGAACAGCAGCGCATGAGAGGAGCAGGAAGAGCTGCTCTGGGGCACATAGGAAGTTTAGGAGTTGTTGGGCTGTTCAGGATGGTTTCACTGTGTTTTTCTGTGAAGCTGTTAGAGGTGCAGGTCATGAAGACTGTATTTCATCAGGATGCTTGTCTGTTATGTATTATGTGTGTGTATCACGTGGCAGCACGTGTTGTCTGCAAAGCCACCTGTCACACCGCTCCCCCACAGCCATCACACTCGTGTTGTCACAGGCAGACAGCTAGTGGTCACCGATGGCAGCGAGGGGTTAACCAAGATGGGAATATCTCAGTCTTAAAAGAGAACAGGGTGCATTTGAATTTGACAGAGAAGGGCTTAAAGACCTTTACAACAGCAACGTAGTGGAAGCTCTTCGGAGACCTGCAATGCTCCCTTAACACTGTGAGCTGACTAGGCAGCGAAAACGGTGACAGGTGGAGCTTTTACAGCTCTGCCGGTGTTTGTGCCAAAATTTGGACAAGCTCTAGTTCAAATGGCAGCTTGCATCCTCCGATGACAAATTATACCTGGTCAGCACAAGCATGGAAAACAAGCAAGACAACATTTTTTCTATCTCGAGGTTCTTTATGAAACTAAAATACTGCTTTCCTAGAGCCTGTTTTTAAAAAAGAAGCGCAGCAGTGATGAATGCCCAGGCTGGTCAGGCTGGCTGACCAGTGCAGAGGGGTTATCCAGGTGTTCTTGTCAGGGCACAAATAGATGATGCTCCCCACATGCTCCACGGTTGCTCCGCGCAGTGCCTTGCTGAAACATTGCAGCATGTAATAGCTGTCACTCCTTTCAAAACCGTAAGCCTGTGATGTCTTTATACAGCTTCAGAAACACGCAGCGGTTCACTGTGGCAAGCTTTATGGGTTTGACAATATATGCCTCTGCTCTTCTTTAAAACAGAAAGGGTATTGCTGCAGTCCCTGTGGTTTTATTACTTACAAGTGGCAAGCTCTTTACTTTTTCAGTAATCCACATCTGTCAGCCACTGCTTATAAGATAGCCCAGGGGTTATCTGCCCTCTGTTATTGCTTTGATTCCTTTCATTTGTTTGCTTGGCCAATTTAATAACGAGGAGAGATCCGGCCTCTCGATGGTTTCGTTGGCGTGGCACCGAGCTCGGCAGCACTCAGCTCCGGGGCGGTGCCGCCGCTCTGTGCCATGGCAGCTCCGGCGCGGGGTCAGCGCTCCGCCCGCACACCTTGCTGCTGGCTCGGCTCCCTGCTCTTCCTCCGGTGCTCAGCAGTTGCTGTGCAGCAGCCATGTGAGCTTCCTTCATCATCCTGGAGAAGTGTTTTATAAGGCAACAAAATTTCCTTTGAGTGCAATGAACCATAATGTTATGTGAATTTGGGGTTGTTGTCTGTCTAAATGTTTTAAATACGAGGGGATAGCACTGCTGTAGTTCCTTGTTGTCTACCAGCATGCAGGAAAGCTGCGAGACATAAATAACAGATGCAGGAGAGAACATACCAGAAAATTGCCAATTAAAGAACGCTGTGTAGCAACTTCTCCATCTGGGTCACCAGCAGGGTCTGCACCCGGAGCGAGTGGTGCTGCGAGCACTGGGAGGCTGTGAGCAGCCTGGGAGAGACGCGATAAAACCAATAAAGGCGCTCTCTGCTATGCTGCTTCCTGCAGGTGATGGGGAGGGAGGCTCTGCCACCACCTAGCTCTGTGCAATAACAATTTCCCTGGTCTGTTTGTTAGTGAAGTCAAAGCAAAAGATCTCCCCATCCAACCACTTGCTGCAATTTTGCGTAGATCTTTTTTCTCCTTCCACAGGTGCAACAACAGTGGCTACATCTTGCTTTCAGTTTTGATGTACATGGAGTTGGTGATGTGTGAATATGCCTCCACCCTCCTGCGGGTGCTCGGGCTCTCCTCCCAAATGCTACTGGGGCAGCTGACGTGCGCGTCCTCCTCTCTTGCTGTGCTGCTGAGCAGCCATCGCGCGGTGCCTGAGCCTGAATGGCCACAGCCTTGCGAGGGCAGAGCAGGGTGGGGTGCAGGGTGCTGCCTGCTGTCAGGGCTGGGGACTCGTCTGGTTCCTCAATGATCTGGGCACTGCTGTAACTGCTGGAAGTGTTCGTATACAGAAGTCACCCACCAGCTTCTTTCCAAGAAGAGAAGCAGGCACAAGTAACGTAAAGTAACTCCACTTCTAGCGACCTGTTTCCTACCAGAGGGCTCTGCCAGGAAGTCACTCTGCTCCCCTGGCTGTGTCCCAGAGGCAGGCACGTCCCATCAGGCAGCCCCAAACCCGCTCCTTATGACAGAGCTGTCCCTGGGGTGCAGGCAGGCTGCTGCATGCGGGGAGATGCTGGGCTCCGGACAAGGAGCAGCACCCCGGGGCCGGGCTGTGTGCTGATCTGGCACCTGCACACCAGTGAGAGGGTTAGCCTTCATCGTCAGCTTGCAGAGTGATTTACAAAATAATTTTAAAAATTCATGAACTTCCTTCTTTATAAAACATTCTTGTGAAGCTGAATATTTTATTACATGGGGCAACCATCATTCATTTCCCAGAAAGAGTATGTGGCTGCTGTGCTGAAGGGCCAGGGTGTGGGCTGCTTGGTTTTGGAGATGTAGGGGAACTGTTAGGTCACAGCCTGAACTGATGACTGAGCACCTGGTGAAGGGCTGTGGCTGCTTGGAGAGCACAGGTACATTGCTTACACCTGTGCTCCCCTCGTTAAGGAAAGGGGTGGGCCTGGGGCAGAGCTGGCCTGGGCTCATGTAAGAGCCACTGCTGAGGGGAGAGTGTCTTGGACCTAAGGCTGCTTCCTGAGGAGGAGTGCTCCATAGCGAGAGGTCCCCTTACCTCTTGGGTGAGTCTGACTTTTCTTTCAGTGTATGACCATTGACCTGCCCTCACGTAGTTTACCTGGTATTGCTAAAAACTGCTCTGAAGGTATTTCACTTCTCTGTGTGCAGAACAGGAGGAAAGGGCTTCTTGTGTTCTATTTAGTGACCAACCACTTAAACTGCACTGTCACACGCGGGTCTTCCAAGAAAGAGTGTCTGGCCTGTTTTTTCAGGTTTCATTTCTATATAGCCTTTGGCTGTAATACTTCTTTAAACTGTTCCTCTTCTACAATTACGTATTCACTCATAAACTGGAAGCTGATCTGGCTGGAAGCAGGAGTTTCCCAGGGCAGCCCTTGAGGCAGGCACAGGGCACAGATTTGCAGCATGGTTCCTTCACAGTACAGTGGAGCACTGGAGCGGGGCTGCAGGGCCATGGGTCCCCGTGAGCTCTGCAGCTGAGTTCTTCCCAGCCAGGAACAGGTAAGCCAGGTCAGAGACTGCGACGTGGCCTATCACAAGCTCTGTAGGACAGCTAGATGGGCAGGCAGAGGGATGCACTGCCTTAAGTGCTAACCACAGCCAGCAGCAGGGGCAGCCAAAAATCCTTGTAGTTTCAGATTCTGAATCAAAGGTTTCTTTGCATTCCTCTATTTTGCCACCAGCTGATCAGACTCTATCTGTTTTTGCTACCAGCACTGTGATGAATGCAGCTGTATTGTAAGTGTACATCCCCTACTGAAGTCCATGGAATTGATAGCTTCTGCCTCATTAGAGACCATATCAAAGGTCAATCTCTGTAATGGAATGAGCCTCAGCCTTATGCCGCTGATTTGTAAGAGGAGAAAGTGAGGACCATTGATGCCACAGGCACAAATTAAACAGGGCTACATTCTAAAACTGGCAGAGCCCTTTCCTTCCTGGAGCTACATGTACCATAATATAATGTAATACATATGTATACACGCAATTTTAAGAATGTGTATTGTATATCAAAAGCATTTAACATACTTATTCAACCTGTTCCTCTACCTCCTCTTGTTTCTGATGGATTTTTGTACCACAGCACAAATTCTGAAACACAGAGCAAACAGAGATCTTTTAGATAGCAGCAACATTCAACTTGTCATAGAAATTTTCTCATATTTAAGATTTTCTGTCCAAAATTGCCATCATCCTGGGAAAGTATGCATTTTTATATCCATAACAGTTGTGCATTTTTGCTGCCTTTTGGAATTACCAGCCTGGGAACAGAGCTGTGCTACTGTTTGAATTGGGAATTCCATGTCTGAATGGCACCTCTCTCCTTGAAGTTTCAGCACACATTAATGTTTGCAAGACTTGCAATGGCTCTGATGACCTTGTGTTGCCTAATCCCATGCAGGGTAACCTACCTCTCAGTACGCTTGCTCAGCACAAACGCTGTCCAGAAAGAATGAGCTTTCCTTCTTTCTCAATATTTGCAATCAAGATATATGTATGTATTCAAAAAGCTGCAATGTTCATCTCAGTAGGGGTGGATATTACTTTTTTTTTTCCCCTTGAGTGTCGGGAATTCATAGTTAAACTTCTGGCAGGGGGCAGAGCTATTGCTGCCTGGGCAGGTGGCAGTGCTGTGTATGTGCACCCACAGCTGTGAGCTGTGAGGAGGTCACTGCAGGGTCTGGGGCTGTTTGACCCATACAGGTGCCCTATGTGTTGGCCCAGGACTGCACAAGCTACAAAAATCCAGCATTTCCAGACACTCAGGGATGTGCACAGGACCCTCCCGTGGTTTAACTGTGCATCTCCAGAGGGAGTGAACGAGTCCCTGGTGTGACATCCCTCTGCATTCGCCTTCAGAAATTCCTGGCAAACTATTTCGTGAGTGTGGAGAGGAATGCTGCTCTTTATTCAGTCACTTATTACATGGGGCTGTGTTACTGTTTGAATCACAAATTGCATGCTAATGGCCTAATTCATAAACCATTGACATTTTTTATGAGTCCTTAACATTCAAAAATGAAGAATTTGTGCTCAAAAAATAATTTGCATTGCAAAATTCAATAATTTAGTTTCTCATATTCATTAATGCCGAAGCCCACACCACATAACTTATCCCACTCTAACTACACTTCCCAGCACACTGATAAAAACAGGATACACAGTAGTTCACATAAAGTGCTTCTATTTGCAACTAACTCTTTACCTGTGCTGATTGATTATATTTGTAGAGAGGAAAAATCCAGCTATGCGGCAAGTGTGATGAATGCAGTAAGCAATGGCTGCTCTGAAGCTGCTTTCTGCTCTAATCATGTTTTCCTCCAATGACGTTAACTACCATAAAATATGAGATCATAAAGAGTAACGATATCAGACAACAAAATCATCCTGCAGACTGCTCAGTCCCACCACATTAGGGAAGGATTCATGTTTCATTAATGGAAACTTGCTTTGCTTTTGACCTAAAATCACTGGTTGTCAGCACCGGCCAATAATAGCACAGAGCTCCTAAATAACCCTTTTAATCCACAAATTTTACATGTGGTGTATCACCCCTTTTATAGAGAGGGAAACTGAGGCAAATACAAAGTGAACAGCTCAGTGATGCTGGTGGGGTCAGCTGGAGCTCCCTGACCCCATCCAGTGCACAGCACAGCTGCTGCTGGGCACACTCATGCGGGGTGCTGTAAGGCACTCAGGGCTGTGTGGAGTTTCAGAGGTCTCATAAGCAGTGTGTTGGCCACTAGCAGCAGAGCACACGTTGGAGGCCCACTGCGTTTGGGCTGTTTCCTCAAGCACCCGCAGTGTTTGCTGAAAGGGAAAGCAGTTTGCTGGGTCTTTGCATTAGTTAATGCTCATGTGAGGAATCACTTCTGAAAGGGCACTGGGTCGCTGCCTGCGTGGCAATGGGAGCCTGCAGGGCATCCCTGCAGATTGGGCTTCATCTGCTCTAGGTGAGGTGTTCCCAAGTGCCGTGCTGCTCAATTCTTGGTGTGTCCTCACTGCAGACAAAACCTCTCTTAAATAGCTTGGCTATATACAAATGCATACCAACGTGCCCAGTTCTGCGGTGAGTTCCCATTAACTATCCACAAACGCCTTAGGAATGCGCTATTTGTTCCCTTCTGCTGCAGGAACCAGCAGGGAGAGTCTGCAGATCCTCACCCCAGATGTTAGCCAGTACTGAGGCATTCAGTCTGTGTTAGGCACAGCAGGAGCTGCAGAGGGGAACTGCAGCAGCAGCGCAGAATTCCCTCCCAGAGCGCTCCTCTGTCACTCAGCAGCCCAATGGTGAGGTTCAGTCACCTCGAGGCAGCACCTCATCCCACCTGGGCTGAACCTCCCTGGGTGCCCCAGCAAAGCAGTGCTGCCCTGGGTGTGCACACAGGCACAGCCTTGAAAGCCAGCTTCACCAAACCAGAGCTGAAGTTAAAAACAAATTTCTTTTCGTACTTATAACTGAATTATGACTTCCATCCCCTCACTCGTGCTGCAGTTGTTTCCTGCAGTTTGTTCAAAACTGACTTCAGATGCCCTTGCAGTGTGCCATATCACAATGGGTGTGCATATGGCCACAAACCTGATTTTACTAGAACAGGGACTGTTTTCCCTTTATAATGACATTTCAAATAAACTTTACACACAGCTTGAGGGTTTTTTGGTTACAATTTGGTTAGATTCTAGTGAACATAAAACATCAATTGACAGGAGAATTCAACATCATCCATTCCATCCGCATATAGGATCTGATCTCACTACCATTTACAGCCTTCTGCACAACACGGGAGAGAAGGGGATGCTTATTCCCAACTGGTGAGTGCTTTCCTGTGTCATTAACTTGCTGAGAGTGAAAGCTGTGCAGTGCCTGTGTGGGGCTGGCCCTGAGATGCTGCTCACAACACAGCAAGTGCAGCTCCAGGGAGCACACATGCACGGCCTCACTGAACGCTTTGCAGGATCCTGGCCTTTTGCTGTACTGTGTCTTATTTTCAGTCAGTTCTTAATATTTCTTTTGTATTCTGGTGGATTTTGAGCTGCAGTAGCTGAAGTTGCTGACAGTTAATAAAGAAGCAGCTACAATATATTTGCAGAACTTCCTGTCTGAGGTCAGTTGCTAAACAGACCTGAAGCGTGGTTCCATAATAACATGATGCCAAAGGCTTTGGGAGCAGCTGAACCATGGATTCTTCAATTTTAAAGGTCAGATGAAATGCTGATTTACCATAAAACAAATCAATATCAAAAAAAAAAAAAAAGAGGGAAAGAGAGAGAGAAAGGGAAGGAAAAAAATGAAGAAGTTGAGCTTCTGTATCATTGGTTGAAAACAGGAGGATTTGAGGCTGGCAGACAACGTATGTGTGTGATAAGAGGACATCTCTTTCTTTCTCTGCCAAAGCACGTGACCTACGGGATGCTCCTTTCCCACGTGGCACTCAGTGTTGGCGAGCAGGTCTGAGCTGATACCTAGTGGTCAAAGACACCAAGGCAGAAGCTATTTGGTAATTCTCTGTGTAAGGCACATTACAACGTAGCAGGTTTGGGCTTTCTCAAATCTCCAGGTAAGCTCTTGTTACTTTTTGGTCACGCGAGAAAGATGTTAGTGATAGAGGTACAGATCCTTGAGGTTAGCTTTAGAGTTCAGTAAGAGAGAAAGCACAGAGCCCCACCGTGTTGGGGTTGCAAAGGGTCTGCTCAAGGAAAGTAAAGTGTGCCAAAAGCTTCCAGTCCTGGGCACGTTACTCAGAGGGCAGTGAGGCCCTGGCACAGCTGCCCAGAGAGCTGGGGGTGCCCCATCCCTGGAGGTGCCCAAGGCCAGGCTGGGTGGGCCCTGGGCAGCCTGAGCTTAGGGGAGATGTCCCTTGCCATGGCAGAGGGTTGGAACTGGATGATCTCCAAGGTCTCTTGCAACCCAACCCTTTCTGGGATTCTATGATTTTATCTGTAGTCCTAACTCTAACTCTCTCAAAAAATTCACTGAGAAACGAGAACTGATTTCTTACTGTTCATATGATGTACCGTTTTAAATAATTTATTTGAAATTGTAACTATTTTTAAATGAGCAGATGAATAAACCTGTTTCAGTTCCAAAAAAATAAGACCTTGGGAAGCAGAATTAGCCAGGTGTTAAATACCACCAGTTTAACAATACAGTCCTAAAAGTTGATTGGTCTGATCTTGAACAATACGTCACGGTTCAGCTCAGAAGGGGAAATGATTAGGAGACGTGAAAGAACATACCTCAGTAATGTTTTCCTGACCAACATATGAACTTCAATTTTTCGTAGACACATTTCAGCATGCCCTCCCTCAAGTCAGAAGCAGTAATCATGTGTATGCCTTTTAGAAGACAGACTACATTGCCCTCAGAAATGAATAAGCCTTCTGATTATTGCTACACAGCAGATGGGGTGGCAGAACCGAGCTGCCTTGTGGATAGTTAAACCAACTTGCTGCTAAGAAAAAATTCTACTGAAGACCAACATCAGTAATCATTCCAGAAAACCAGGTTTCTGTGCCCCTCCAGTTCATGTACATGTAATATACAAAGCAAAGACTGGTGAACGTACGTATCTGTATGAAATGCCAAAGCAGCACGAGCTTAATGTTAAAACTGCTTCTAAGTGAAGACTGCATTTGTAATTTAAAGTTGTTTCAGAGCAGTGAAGGGAACTAGGGAGTTGTTTGGGGCTATAGAATATAGAATATCATTAGAAGCACATGCAGATCATATTTTGCTTGAACTAATTCCTCCTGCTATTTTAATATCAAACATAACCCATGCCAGTTTTACATCTCAAATATATTTGGTATTTCAAAAAATAATTAATAGTGTCAGTTTTATTAATGTGTTAAAATATGAATTAAAAACATGACAAATCAACGAGAAACAGCAGTCTGTTTTAATGAATATTTCATATTGTACATCAATAAATCGTAGATCAAAGGGAGTGAAGCACATTCTGCAATATATCTTTTCTGTCAATGTGGGGTTACTAAAAGTTTTACAAGTTATTTTGGCACTTACTTAGTTGCACATTTGAATTAACATTTTAGGAAGGAAATAAAAAAAAGTTATGGCTTTGAATCCCAGATGACTCTGGTGTTCAAAACTGATTGTCTTGTTCCCTGTCTTTATTATTTCATTGCTTTAAAAACTGCTGTTGACCACACAATGGCAGGCCTGTGTCTACGTGCAGGTAACTTGCCCTTCCTTCCCAAACCAGGCTAATTCCCAGCTTTCAACCAGGCACTAGCAGAAGGTGAAAATATTCCTAACAAAGCTTCTTGATGTCATGCCCAGTTTCATGACCGCTTTGTTATATGTGACTTGGGATGAGTTGTGCCCATCTCTTTCTGATGCCTCTGCTTTCCATTAGTACAAGTAGATTTGAATTTAAGGGCTCAAACATGATCAACACACTAAATGAGTTTTAACCCATGTCATCATCGATTGCACATGCATATGTTTAGCCCCACAAGTGAGATGAACCCCTCTGGCTTGCACCTGGTTGAAAGAGGTTATCAGTAGTGCATTTACCATCACATTTTCATGGATTAATAGAACATTTACAGTTCCAGGAAGTCAGTTGGTTTGTGGTAACGTGGTAGCTGAAGTAATTTGTCAGTTTGGTGGGTTTTTTTAAACAAAGATCCTTTAGTGAAAAGTACGTTTTGTAAACAGAAAAGTCCATCTTACTTTCCTTCCTACAACTGAAGCAATACTTAGAACTGCACTAGAATTAAAAGGTTCAGAATTCAGCATCTCTCCTATACTTTTAGATCAGTGCTTGGTTATTGATAGGGAGAGGTAGCTTGAGGAGGGGTTATGGGCAGGCAGCTTCTCCTACAGAAGCTTCCCATCCAGGATCTCAGCTTTTCTCTAAACATACAGCTGATCTCTTTTAGGCTGCAGAAATGACCTTCAAACCATGAACCAAAGTGGCATCTGCAGCAAAGTGGGCCTGAGTTTGTGTAAGCACTGCCTACAGAGGACAGACCTGCTTTGTTTGTCCTGAAAGACTCCAAGCTTGATCCAGTTCTGGTAGCATCAATGCAGCTGTCAGATTTTGTTATCTACATTTTAAACAAGAAATTCCTGCCTTTTCAAAGATCTCATCAGTATATTAGAGGCAGCATCCAACTTTGCCTGAGCAGACAGATTCAATTCATGAATCCTACCTGAGGTTTATGCCTCTGTCTGTTTTAACCAATTACCACTTCAACAACCCCTGGAGTGACTCCACCCGAGGGACGTGGTCTGTCTCTGATACTCTGAGTCAGTTCTGGAGCCCCAGGGCAATGTATTATCAGAAACACATCACGGGGGACATGGTGGCAGTACACAATTGAGAGATAATAAATGCTGACAAAGAACAAGCATGTAAGTGAATACAGTAGGCTAGGGATTGGGGTTTTTACAGCTGTGTTCATACCTCCTTATCTATGAAGCTTTGGATTAATTAGCCATGAGCAGCACAAGAATTTTTTTCACCAGTGAGGTTTGCTGTGTGCCTACTGCACTGCCTTCTGCAGTGACATCTCCTTCAGAGGAGCCAACAAGCTTGTCTGAATGACACTTTCTACCCAGAAGGGTGGATATACAGCCATCCTTCCTTGGATACAAAAATTGGAAAGTGACACTGAATTGAAAATTGCAATGGCAATGAGTTTGCCTTTTAAAACTACAGGTGAAAAAAAAAAAAAAGGCAGTTAAAAAGCAGAGTTCTAGCCAAATGTTCCCTGCGGCACCAAAGGGCAGATCTACTGCTGCTTCTTCTGCAGGCACACACCTGCACAGTCTCCTGTTGGTGCCCATTGTCCAGCCCACCTGTAAGAGGGGTTTTGCCCTGACACCAGCCTTTTCTCTTTGTGTATTTATATAGAGATAAGACTTGGAAGTAGCATGCTTTCAAGCTGATTTCTGGTAAAGGCACTAATAATAAGAGTATTTTATTTTCTCAAGAACTTTTGTTTAATTCTTCTTCCTAGGAAGCTGAGATTCTTGTACTTTTGTGGACCACGATGTTTACTTACTAGTTGGAAAGATAAAGTACCTTCATTATCAAGACTATATTTATTTGGAACCCCCACATTTCTAAGTGAGCGCCGGGCAATGCATCAGGTACATCATATGACAGCAAATTGTAAAATTTGATTATACTCCCTTCTCACCAGTAAAAAATCTTCCCCTGATTTCTGTGGCATTTGATTCAGTTTCAGACTTGGTGAGAATTAGCTCATAGAGCTGAGTGAAATGTTTGCAGCAAACGAGGCATTTTCCAGTTTAAAAAAAAGTTTTATTTCCATGTAATGTCTGTGAGCAGGCAATGAGTTTCATCTACTGAACAGAGCTTCTAAAGACAGAGAGAACATGGTCTGGTTGTGCCAGATGTGAATCCTTGCAGCAAAAAGACAGAGGTGTGGGCAACCAGGCCTATGGCAGTGTCCCTGCTTATCTTTTTCTTAAGGTGTTTGTTGCTTATGCATAGGTTTATAAAGTTTCTTCCCTTGAAATTTTATCTAGAACTTGATATACCGTTCATTCATACAGCTCTGCTTAGCCCAAAGCAGTCAATAAACAGGATTAAAGCCTCCAAATTTATGATATCATTAAAATTTTTATTTTTCTCCCTGTAGTTGAGTATTCAAGATTCAGTTTTGTATCTCTTTTCTGCAGTGCTGAGAACTGGAAATCTGTGGGTCTTTTTTATAAATGCAAACTGGCCTTCTCACACAATTAAATAAGTCCAGGACTGGGTCTTAACAACACCACATCCAGGAATAAAGAGACTAGAGCAGACCAGTAAGCTCATAGTTTTTTCTTACAGAGTCAAACATTAGAAGTGAACCTCATTCCTTTTCATAAATTCAGCGGTAAAATTATATATAAACATAGTTCTGTCTGCAAGACCCAGGGGTGAAGTTTGTCTCTTTGATCTACTGTAGCTATCAATTAAAAGAAATGACTGGCCTTTTCAAAGGAGCCATCTAGCTGCTTTCTATCAAGTCCTCCATTTTTCATTTTCCTCTTGCTGTTAGAGGTAAGCGTTATGTTAGAAGAGTGCAGTAGGATAAAAGGAACACAGGCTGAAGCTGTCCATTGCAGTTGAGAGTAACCAATCATGCTTAATATCAGTGATAAAAAGCACCAAAACCCCGTTTTAATTCAGAGCACAGCAAAGACAGGAACAAATTCCCTAGAGTGGCCAGGTAGATGTTCCTAGGCAGCATATTTGTGTGAGACCACCACCTCCCTTTTTCAAGCAATATAAAAATGGAAAGGATTGCACACACTTGTTTAGTTAAAGGCACAAAGATCCTCAGAGTAATTAGTTACCTCTAATTAAGTAGCAAGGTAAGATACAGAAATGGAGATAGAAACCATCCAGTGTATACTGAGTGGTGTGACTTTGCTATATTTCACTGTTGTTTCACAAGGATGATAACTACAAAGGCTGCAGGAGGTGTTTGAGTGTATAGACCATGGGATCCATCTGGTTTTTGCCCTTATCGGAGACCATGTCCCAGCACCGTGCTCTGCCTCACTGGCTCCTGGGGAAGCGGGGTCCCCCATGATCCCGCCTGGCAGAACAGGACAGGCTATGGACCAGCAACCCAGGAACAGTGACCTCAGTCTCTGAAGGCAGAACAGGAAAGCCAGAATGCGCAGACATTAATCTGAAACTAATACCAATTGCTTCCCTTCATGTTTGGTATATTTGACATAATTACCTTAGGAGCAGTCTAAAAGCATTATATTGTTAAAGCTGCCAAATGGAAGTCAGAACTCTGCTGATGGGAAGCACGTCAGACAACAATATTGAAGAGATTTCTGAAAAGTTTTAATTAATCTTTCCCTCCTTTTTCATGTCATTGACATTACTTGGGCTTGTTTGCTCTGTGGAACCCAAGCACTTGTCTCCTGGTTACAGGGCTGTAACGTATGAAGGTTTCCCAGAAGAGAAACAGTAAGACAAGGCTCTCAGCCCCTGTGAAAGGCACTGCAGGGTTACCTTAAAGAAAAGAAGGTTTCCTCCGCTATGTGAAGCAAAACTTCATGTATCAATGTTGACATAAGATGGTGCTAAATGGGTAATTTTTTTTTCAAGCATTTATCTTCTCTGGCTGAGACCCATTATTTTATTGTGCCGGTTGGAAACCACCACGCTGCATGACACAACCATGTTTTTAATTAGTCTGAAAAGTTTTAATTGGGAAACAAAGGGAGATATCTTATAGATTATTATTGCAACCTTTAATTGCCTGACTCAAGAGACCATTAATTATCTTGATGGGGAGATGACACACCTTTCTGAACTAAGACACTCGTATTTACAGCACCCTTTGCAGAATACAGTACCTGTTGACTTTCTTCCAGCCTTTCATTAAGGAACTGCTGTGATAGGAATTAACTACAGTAATTCCATTACAAAACCTGCTGTCCAGTGGAATTTTTCTGGAAGATTAGATTTCTGAAAGGGAAAAAGGCCATTTTAGCTAAGCATTTCCTCAAGGCCCAAAGTAAATAACCGACAAAGAAGGTCAGAATGAATTTAGAACTCTTAAAGGTCTGCTGTACACTTGCATGCAGCATACAAAAAATAAACAGTGCAGCTTTCCAGTACAGTGGTTTTTATTGTTTAAAATGTTTCACATTTCAGTTTAGGGAGAGATGAGAAATGCGGAGGACAGAATCTGATCAAAATGATTTTACTCAGAGGAAGAGCAGCATTTTAAGCAGACATTTCAAGGTTGAAGTGGTGCTGGTAGCAGTCACTTGGGATTTGCACCAGTAGAAAATACTTGTTAAACTCACTGGGGCAGAAAGGCAGAGAAATCCAATGACCTGGGCTCCAGTCCATGCCACAAAGCAGAGTGCTGTTCCCAGTGGCTGTCAGCAGGGCTGGGATCCATTGCTTGCTTTTCGTGGCTTTCGGACTGGGTCGTTTTCAGTAGGTCTGTAACTGAGGCTGTATCAAGTAAACACGTTGGAAGACTTTTAACTTTGCTTCATGTTGTCTAACTGAAAATTCAGACAGATTACGTGAACCTGTGTTAGTACAGTGACTGTTGCTTTTTCCTGGAGGTCATCAGGATCTGCTCTATCCCTGTGCAAGGAAATTAAAATACTCCCTGGGAGCCTTCTGTACCACAGGCTAACTGGACACTGTGTCTATTTTAAAAGCACAACCAGGTGACCACTTTATTTGACCAAGAGTGGACAAGCAGTGGCTAGAGCTTTGATCCCACGCAAGCCTGCTTCTCTGCCAAGCTGCAGCTCTGTGGGAGATGGCTCCTGCTACTGGGGCTGGAGCAATGAGGAAGGAGGGGGCTATGCCTGAGTCATGGGACCTCATCAGTGGGTTACAGAGAGACGGAGCTAAGAACACAATTGAAGTTGCTGTGCTTTTCATTCTTCAGAACACAGCAAGAGAGGTAAAGCCAATTCAAGCAAGCTGAACGTATGCTGTGTCCCAGAAAGAGTGCATGTATACATGTCTGACAAAAGCTCACCAAAGTGGATTCCACTTCGTGTGTGCTCTGTCTTACCAAACAATGAGTGGGGAAACAAAGTTTTGACACACACTTTCATCTGAGGAAATCTTTTGACAACTACGGAAGGCATTACACTGCATCTGCAGTAGCTGCAGTCATTGGAAGCAAAGTGGCTATCAGCAGTGCTTGGATGTCGTCTACAGCAGAGCTTTTGCAAATTAAGAGTCTGATGCTGCATACTGATTGAATGCTGCAAACTACTTCCCCCTTCACTGTCCTTTATTTCTTCTTCTCTCAAGTTGCTGTCAGTAGTAATCCCTCTTCTAATATACTGAGATGGGAAAAATCTCTCTTCAGGGTTTTTCTGGCTGTTTGTTTGCTTTTCAATTAATCTTAGCTGGGGCTGTGTTCAGTTGATGACTTTGGTTTGCTATTCACATGTGCAAAATTGCAGACTTGACACGTCCTGTATGCAAAACGTGGGTAGGATGCAGACTGAAGGAGAATTTTTCTGGAGTAGTGGGCATTTGGGCTTGACATCAGCTTCAAAAAGATACATGTAACTGTGTTATTGGATACTAGTTTTAAAGGACTGCTCACCTAATGGCAAAAAATACCATTCTGTGGACAACTTTAGCTGTTTAAAAAGTAATTACCAATTGCTTCCATCCAACAAAGATGGCACACGCGATTCAAAGACCCGCAGCATCAGCTGAACAGAATGCTGCCTACTGCACTGCGTGGGCAGGGCTACATATACACGAGCAAGACTTAGAGTGTGAGCTTGACTCAATAAGCTGGGCATAGAGCATAAATATTGGGTTTGGTATTTTTGTTTTTTTTTGTTGTTGTTTTTTGGGGGTTTTTTTTTGATCTGTTCAGATGCAGTCTGCTTTCCCACCTGGGAGATGAGTTGAATGAGCCAAGCCAGTCTGAATGCCTTAAACTTCTGGGAGATTCCTGTCTCTTTGAAAACAGTGGCAGCTTCACATCTTGTCCAGAAATACACCAATTTATTTCATTGTAATGGAAATACAGCCGTTGTTTCAGAGTTTAGTAAAATACTGGAGTTTTGTAAAAATTTCTTCTGAAACAAAATAAATGGAAGAAAATGGAACTTTACTTACAGTAAGTCTAATACAAAATTCTACTGTATTCTTCAACATTTCTGTTTTATTTGTCTCACCTGTCAGCTTTATTAAGTGGCTTTTAAGTGCTTAATTTGAAAGTGGTGTAAATAAGAACTAAATCCAGATTTAGGCTGTCCTGGGCAAAGAGGAAGCCATAATCATAGAGGGATGTCTTAAGTCCAAAGGAAATTATGATAAAAGTTCAAAAGCCTTGAATGTTCTGTATTTTACCATCTGTTTCTTTTCTGGGTTTTATTATTGTTGTTTTGCATTTGTTTGGGTTTTTTTAGTATGTTAAAACCTTTTCCTTCAAAGGAGATTCTCCTTGTACTTTTGTATATCAAGAATTAAAAATACTACCTAAATCTCTTTCCAACTTTTTTTCTCTTTGTAAGCAATTTTGGTAGTTCCTACAAATGTGTTATGGAAATAGAAATGACTATTTTAAATCACTGTTGAGAGAGGAGGAAAGATGATGAAGCAGACTCTCTCCTAGCTGTAGTAGGATGTAGTTTAGGGTTAGAACCACGGTGCTTAAAAATATCCTCATCTCTCATTTCCTTCTGGCACTTGTCTATAGCTAGTTGTTTCTTACCTGAAGAACAGTGAAGCAAACAGAAACTTTCTTAGAACATTATGTGGCCGAAAGATTTTAGAACTAAATTTTCAGATAATGAAGACAATTATAATTATATGTTTTATGATTATCTTCAGGTTTCAGAGTTGAGATGTCTTTTTGAAGTGTTAAGATGTAGGAAAGCTCATGAGCAGCTATGTTGTAAACTTGTGAGGATCCTACTCTCTTTGACAGGGTTCCTCGCCCACCTGACACTAAGAGCTTTACTAGGTCCAGGGAAAATGTGAGTGACTCATGGAAAACTGCTGTGAGACGATGACAGGCTCATGGCTGTACAAAGCTTCAAAACAGTCACAATTTCATCTGAGAAGATGGTGCCTACAGTCGTAGCACAAGCTCTTGCAACCCAAAGAGCAAACAGTCTACTATGGCTTTCGGTACCTTTTCTTTAATGCCATTTTTGCCGTTAGCAGTGGTTACTGATCACTTGATTATTCTCTGTATGTTTTTCAGGAAAGCCAAAACTCACTGACAGGAAATGAAAGCCTTCTGAGAACAAAATCCTGAAGAAAACATTGACTGTACTAAAACTAAATGACATGCTGGATGATCTTAGGCACTGAACCTTATGAAGTTCATGAAATTACTGTGCACAGCCTCCTAAAGAATCATGGAAGGGGAAGAAAGACCTGTAAGTAACAGACAAAACTAGTTCAGTATAAAATGAAGACTTCACCATTTTGAATCATTTAATTCCTAGCTATGATATGCTGCTACTAGTGGCTGGAAGTGAACACTGTGTTCCAAGGATCTTTATTGCCAGGAGGAGCTCATGCTCCTCAGCCAACCAAGATGATGGAATTTATTATGTGCGTGCCTAAAATAGATGTTCAAATAGATTTTAAGTGAGCATTCTCCAAGGAGAGACTCTAACAATAGTAAGACTGAAGGGAAACACAGTCTGTTTCATCTCTATTTTTGATTAATAAAAGAAAGCCCAAAGGCAAGGAGAAATTGTTTGGGACACTGCCATTTTGATGCATTCTGTTGAGTGTTTATGCACCTATTCATAGAATTAAATGCTTTGGTTTAGATTATTAAGCGATTTCTTTGTGCTTCAAATGATAGTGAGACTCACTTATTTCCCGTGTTAGCACTGGAATATCCTTCCATTGGGTTTGTCACTTGCTTTTCTCATTCCAAAAAGATGGGTTATGCAGTTATCCTGACACGTTGGAATACTGACAAGCAGTGTCAAATCTCATGATAGCACATAATGACTCTCATTTTCAAACAAGAAAGAGAAATGGGTGTTATTGCAAAATGTTGTTAGATTTTGTATTAAATCTTGCATGGTAACAGTATAATTATAATGTGTCATCTCTGGCTCACTAATTTGACAATTCAGTTCTTTTTTGGGGGGGCAGATGGCCTATAACATACCATATTTTTATAATTAGTTTATTCTCTGCAAACTCAGTATGTAATTACTCCCTCATTCATTACTGGTTTCTTTGAAATCTTCCTTTTCAAGAGCTAATAAATCCTCCAACACAAGTGAAGCTTAAATCTCTCTTTGTACTGTTCTCTATCACCTCTGAGGAATTTACATTTTTAATACTAAACACCCTGGTTATTTCACACTCCAGATTACTTTTAAATACATCCTCAGCAACACCCTCTGTATAATATTTGGCTACCTTTCTTTTCTGCTCCTCTTTCTTTCAAAGAATAATGAACTTATTCCTGAGAAACATGCAATATTAAGATGAGATTTTATTGCCAGGATGGTGAGATGCATATCTAAGCAGAGTATAAAAAGCGAAGAGATGTAGGGGTGTATATGTATATGCTACATTCCAGTATATGATGTGTGAGAGCTGCAGTACACCGTGCCATTGCAGCAGGCATCTGTATAAATATAAACGCTCATGTGAATTTTTTTGTTCACATTTGAATCCCTGCTGTAGTACTTAGTTTTGCTATAAATTGTCTTAAGTAGTGACATAATCTTCTGACAATAAAGTTTCTTTCCAAATCCAGAGCCTCCTATGTAGTTGCAGGTGCTTCAAACTATCACAGCCATTCATTTGAGCCCAGCTTAAAGCTCTGCTGTGAGCTTTGCTCCCCAAGAACTGCCCTTTGTTGTGGTGCTTATCTGCACGCTGCCTGGGGCCTGATGCTGCTGCTCCAAAGTGCTTCCTCTGCTGAAAGGACAGGCTCACGGTTTCAGTTTGCCCTTAAATAAATTGACTCTGCGTAAAGAAAAAGCACAAACAAACAAACTAGAGGAGAATTCTGTCTTTTTCTGTCTCTCTTTCTTTCAGGTAAGGTTGTCTTCTGACTGTTTTCAGAATAATGCTGTTATCTTAGATGTAAACCATATCATGGAGGCTGAGATTTTCAAAGCAGCTTAAAGGATTTAGAGACATTTTCCATTCAAATTATGAATCTTTCTTTCAAAATCCCTTTGAGCAGTATGTCTGTGTTTTTGGTAGTTGTTCTTTAAGCAGTGCTTCACTTCAGTTGCTTAGGAATTCTTTGTGCTGCCGCTTAATGTTTCCCAAAGGTGGGGAAAGTGAGCAAAGGAGTGGGGAAATGGAATGCTACACATTGCATTTGCTGTTTGTAGCATCTCACTGGCTGAGCAAAGCAGCTCAAAAGTGCTTTAAAACCCCACCAGCCTCATGCAAGGCTGACTTCAGTTGTACTCCCTCATCAAAGCACATGGGGAAATGAAAAAAGTTCCCAAGATTTAGGGTGGCAACTTTGTCTCCTGCTGCCTAATTTAGTTACTGTCATTATCAACAGTTTTTCTGCCTCTTTCTTAATCCCTTTCCTGTCTGAAACAGGGTACTAATTCACAGCACACTGTGCTACACAGTGCTCCTGGCTGCATCACACCTGTTGATGTTTATGTGCCAAGGTTTATTACACCAACTGCAGTGGCAAGGAAGGTACGGCTGCAGCTGAGCCTGCAAACAGAACTTCATCTCAGGGAGCAGTGCTCACCAGTGCTGGGACAGGAACCCGCCCTCACCTGCTGGAGCTAAGGTGGAGGAGCATATGAGCAGTTTGCATCCAACAAAGTTACCAGGGAATTACCAAAAAAAGAGAGGTGATGGTCCACATAGTGCAAAGTTGGGAAAACTCAAATGTTTCTTCTAGAGCACCACTACCCAAAGATGTCCACCAACGTTTGTTTCCCTTTTTTGATATACAAGTAGTCCCAGCAGCAGTCTGCAGTCTTGGTTTGTCTGGGCAGGCAGCATTCTGCAGGAGTGGCAGAATAAGCTCCTTACAGAGACAAGCTTTCAGATCCTGTTGGATCTCAAATAACTCTTCAGGAGCTGCTGTTCTTATCCACTAAAGCAGATAAGAAAGACATCCAGTGAAATAATCGGGCAGCATATTTGAACCAGGCAAAACTGTTCTAAATAGGCCTAAATGAGATAAGAGCTTGATAATGAAGTTATTGCTGCTTACCTTTTGTGGAATTGAAAGTCCCCCGCATCAACAGGAGCTCAGGGAACAGCCTTCCTGCCTGTGACATCCCAGACATTCGTCTGAGCTTTTTTTGGAGCATCTGTACCGAACCTTTACAGCCAGCCCAGGCAGTCAGCTCCAGTCAGGAATTTTTCACCATAGGTAATTTCAAGCAGTCCTGCTGCAGTTTAAAATGATGTAACTTTTTGTTTGGTGTCCTAATTAGATTAGTGAATACCTACTGCACTAAATACGTGATGGCTGTAAGTGTATCCCAGAGCTTTAAGAAGAAGCTGTGTTTTTATTATGAACCCATTGCAAACCTGGCATCAAAGCATTTCAGTTTCAGACCGTTTCCCCCAAAATGGTAAACACACAGTTCCTTGAGCAGTGTAACTAATGAAGCCTTCTTTTCAGTAGATTTATATCTCATTGGTTGGATTCCTTGGTGTCCAGGATGACATAGGCTCCTTCTCAACCTTTTATTGCACTTAGGGTTGGCCTCTCTACCTTCTGCCCACCCTCTTCTCCTTCCCCTTGTGTATGCACTCTTTTGTGTCTAGTAAATGGTGCCATGTGGTAGTTCTCCCCTTAGCAAGGTCCCTTTCCTCAGAGAAGTCACTCATGCTTGCAGATCCAATAGAACTTGATTTGGTAGACACACAGCTCTCAAAAATAGATCAGATGGATCAATAGGTTCAGAAGGTACTGGGAACATATGAACATGCACAGTATAAAAAGCCAGAATAAAACTACAACTTCTTTCCTTTCATTTCTCTTTTTCTCTTCCTTAGATTCAAATTTGTTCTACACACCAAATCTTCGCCTCCCCAGACAAGGTTTGGTGATGTCTCACATGCAGTAGTAGTCTAAGCGTTTAGAATGGCACGCCTTTACAGCTGCAGGGAAAAATGTACCAGCTTTGACCCTTCTTGAAAGTTGTATTCAATTATTTATTGGTAAAATTCCCTTGGCAGATAATTCTCTTCAGTGTGTGGCTTCAACAGTGCAGTGAAACTTAGTGTTGGATATTGGGAATGCAGTTTCTCTCTTGCTGAACTGCACGTAGAAAAAGGGTTCTTATTTTTTTTTCTTCCGTGATGTTGAAGCTGCCAAGTCCGTTACTAGTATCTGTTTTAAAAGCCTTGTGAAGCACAGGCAGCTCCTAAGTTCCTTTCAAATTAATTGTATTGCTGGAAATTTAGCATTTTGAGTCTCTTCCAGTACTTTCAGGAAGGAAAAGCTGAAAATCAAACAGGGATTTCTGTGCTCACTTGTTCCCTGTGCCTTGAACAGTTACTACCAAATGTATTTGGTGAAATTTATTTCAGCAAATATCTTTCAAAATACCATTTCTTAAATGGTATTTGTTTCTTTCTGTTCAAAGTTCAGTAGATAAGATTTCTCTCTCATCAGGTCCTTTGCCAAAAAGGACAAAGTGATTTGAAGTACAGAAACCTCTATTAGCAGGAAATTATTGGATAACCTATTTAAAAAGAAAGCTTGTTCTTAATTGACATCCATTAGCACCCAAACCAAAGCTTGCAGTAGGCAATGAAAAGTCATGCACTAATTTGTGTGAATGTGGGCTTTCTGCCCACAGTCCACTCCTAGGCTTTTTCTAAGCAGTCTTCTTATTTTAGATGTTCTACTCCTCAGAAATGTTCAGTCCTTTTCTGAAGCCTTTTAAGCTAATTTACCTGGTCGTTACACATTGCTTAAAAAAGAGTTACAGAACATTTCTCTATCGTCTTTGATCTCTGCAGTTGAACCAACAGCCTCTTGGCAATAATCACACTCATGAGATTTCTGATGCTCTTTGTCCATTACCTGGATGGGAGAACCTGCAGTTTGCTTTCTTGTCCATCTCTACAAGGATTTAGCTGTGTAACTTCTAGTCCAAATCTCGGAGGAAATTCTGTTGAAATTTAATGCGAGTGTTTGAAAAGAATTTTTACTCATCTTTGTCAGTTTTTCCAACTCATTCAGACATTACTAAAATAAATATTTCTTTGTGATCTTCTCAATAAACTTTGACATGATATCTAGCTTTTCTAGATGATGAGACAAGTCCAAATTTGAGGGGAGCAGTATATCTGAAAATGCTACATAATTTTCAGTCTCACTTTAGCAAAATATCTGTGTATAAATAACCTCCACAGAGGGCCTGTATTGGTGTCTCAGTGGACTGTTCCACAGGAAGGTCTGCTGTCATCTCTGATTCATGTAGAATTGCAGTGAATGAGCTTTACAACGCCGTTTACTTCATCCATATTGATTAACAACTTCTCTAAGAAAAACAATCCTCTTACAATAGCAGAGACTTGTCAAAGAGTAGGAGTTTTGGGATTCCTCACAGTATATAGCCTGAAATCTGTGACCAGATACTGAATCCAAAGATGTCCTTTGCAGCTCTTTCTTGAGTAAAGAATAGTACAATACTGAGTGTTGTAACCCAGATAAGTTTTGCTGCCGTTGCTTCGCCAACAGATGGCTGCACTGGCTTGCAGCACCTGGAAGTTTGTCAGAAGATTTATGCTAAACTAATAACTTCCAAAGAGTTATGGAAGGGAGAGTGATATATGCTACAGAAATCCTTGTTTTAAGTAAACAAAGAGTATTCAAAGACTACATTCGCTCGAATCCATTTCAGGAATTTGAAAAATAGTATGGTCTGAAAAAAAAGTAGCAAAGCCGAGACAGATTGTCAGTTGGGGTAAAATGGATGAAGGAACGATAAGTAACTACTCTGATGAGCCATGGATTTTAGGCCATCATTTTTATTAGTCTTCTTCTAAGATTGGTTTTAAAAAAGGGACAATTCTGTACCACTTCCAAGCCTTTGTGCTCTGCTCACCATGTGCCTAGGCATGAAGTAATGTCACTTCCATTCTTAATATTTTTGGTATGGGCTTTGCTTTCTTTCAGCTTAGAGTGTTTTCTTTCCTCGCCCCATGGCAGTGTTGGGCTCCTCACAGCCAGACCCAGACAAAAGTTGCCGCAGAGCAGACAGCATATCTAGCCTTGGAGCTGCTTGCTTCTGAAGAGCTGGAGTGCATCAATATTTCAGTCACCTTTTCCTCCATGTCTTCGTCTGCCGGTCCAATCAAGAGGACACAACCACCTGCATCTCTGGCAGTAAGAAGAGGTAGGTGATGTTGGCCAATTATTTGCACTGTCCCAGAGGAAACTGGGAAAATCACCTTTGAAAGCACACAGACTTTGCTTCCTGTCACCAGAAAGGTTTCTTTCTTTATTCTCTGAAGTCTTTGGTGAACCAATTCTTTTGCATGGGAAAATAGATTACAAACATGCCATCAGGTACATTGTGCTCAAGATAGACAGATGGAGACAGTAGTATCTGTCTGCTACAGGGAATTGTCAGAGGGGCACAACTCATTGCACTCGTTCTTAGAGGGCTTAATTTGCTGCTGGTAAATAATCTATTTTTTATTACCTCACATCCCCAGATTGTCAACATTCTCAGTTTTTTGCCACAGCTAATTAGACAGGCAAAAGCCTTATAGCCTAAAGAACAAGTCTGAGCTAAGCACCTGCCAAAATATCTGACTTTTTTTAAGAACTGGAATGTTAGAGAGTGAAGGAGCTGCAGATCACATTTAAACGCTTTGAGCGTCAATAAGATGATTATACCCATGAGGCAAATGTTCAGGATTTCTCTTAGACTCACCACTGAGAGAAGGCAAGATAAAGCTCTGATAGATAAAAACTACTGTGCAACAGTACCAAAGCTAATTATTCTGCTGAACTCGTGGAGAAATCTTGTAGGGATATGTTGACATCATGCTCTATGTGACCACTTCTGTTCAGGAAAGCAATATTTAATTGCATATTTGAATGAAGTCTCTTTGTGGAAAGTACAGCTTTCAGAAAGGAATTTGTCTGAATCAAAACAAATGATGACCTCGCTGTTAGTCAGGCATGGCAGATTTGGCAGGAGGCAGGGAGGTTTGTTCTTTTCTCGTGGTGTTTTTTGTTTGTTTTCCCCATCCATTATTTTAAAAAATCCTGCTCTCAAACAGTGAATATAGGAGTTTCTCAGATGAGCTGAGGGCATAAGGTACTGAATGACGCCCCTTTATCAGGCGTGTTGTGATTAAGGCATGCAGGCAAGTAGCAGCAAAGGTGACCTGCAGACTCTGCACATCCTCAAGGGGCAGGCTCTCGGTGTTAATGGTCCAAGTTCTCCCTGCCTCATTTTCTTGGCGTGCCTGCCCAAGGCTGGCCTTCCCACACCATAGTGACTGCAGCCCACACAGCCTGCAGCACCTTCTGGTTTTCCCATCGAAGGATTTCTTCAAGACCAGGGGAAGTTATAGTGTGTCTATGGATCTATAAAAGTGATGAGTTATACAGTGCTCAGATATTTGGAGGAAGAGTTGATGAGAGATTCTGGAGAGTGAAAGTGGCAGCCAACTTCTCCAAAGCAGAATGATATTTCAGCTTAAGGGGACTGTCACTATTTAAATACAATGGTGTAATTAAGCTATCAACTACCTTAGATTTTCCATGACTATGAGCCCTAGCACCTATTCGCGCCTTTGGAAGTCATCCCAGAAATTGCTGACTTGTGATTTCTCATCAGGGATCCTGCTCTTTCAGCTAAAGTGAATAACCTGTTTTCTTCTCACATTAATTTTTAGTGCTGTAACTTTTGGGGGTTTCATGTTTCTGATATTGCAGAGGTGGAGATGGAATAGAGCCCAAGAAAGGGAAGTCACAATACATCATATGCCCACACTAAAGTATAGGCATTTATCAGCTAATGCCATATATTGCTCAATTACTTTGATGTTGCTGGGGAAAAAAAAAAAACATCTAGGACTGAAAATAGTAAGGCTAAAAAATTGGCAGACTGTGTGGTTTCTTTTCCTGATAGAATACAACGTGATAAATTTTTCTTGGTTCCATTTATAACCATAGTCTTGTTTTATGTTGGCTTGCTCTTATTAAAAAAAAACAATAATTCAAATTAAAATAATTTAGGAATATGAGAGAATCCATACCACTCCTTCAATGATTTCTGAGTAGTGAAATTTAAGGTAACTCTTTGTTAATGTCTTCAACACAGAAAATGTTCTTTCTGCTATGTAACTTCAACAATTTTTATCTACAGAGATTTCGTATATTCTGGAATTAGCAACGCTTTCAGAAATGTTTAATTTTCAGAAATTAAACCTCTGTTGTACCAGAATTAGAGCTTATATAACTGTGATCAGCTGGATCAGTTCTCTTGTCTGGATTCAAACTAGCCTTACCACATTAAATCAGTTCTCTGAACAAGCTGAGCTGCATGTCAGCATTAGTGCCAATGAGAAACAAAAAAGATAGCAATGTGTACATGGAGATAGGAAAAGAAAGCATGGTGGTAACAGAGCAGTCAGCTATTCTGTCTTGTCACAGCTTCCACTTGTTGACTGCAATGGCTTACAGTTAGAGTCAAGAACAACAGAAATTGAGGCAGAGGTCTGAGGGAAGGATAGAAGCCTATCAGGTAAGCACGTAAAAAAATACTACAAATAAATCAGAAATAAACGACTGCTCACAGTAAGTCTTCCTACAATCGAATATGAGAAAGTTCAAAGGCTAAAAGTATATATATTTTTAAGTTAAAAGAAATAATTTCAGTGCTTTTAGGTCCGTGCATATTAGAAATAATTTAGGTGGTGGGGTCAGGGTGAGGGAGAAGAATACTTTTAAAAAAATAGATATCACTACTTTCTGATGTTGTTAGATAATAGCATGAAATGTTGCACTGTGAAGATTTAAAGAGAAGAGTGCTTTTTGAAATTCCAAGCTCATTCTCCAAAGCAAGACTGCCATTTTGTTCACAGAGGAGTCACTCATGCAGAGTTTGGGGTTATACAATCCCAACTATGCATGCAGAAGGATTTTTGACCATGTATGTATGTTCCAATGATGTTTTACACTAACCCCATTCTTTGGCCTCTACATAAGAGTTTTTCACACCGTATGTAATCTGAATACCAGTAGGCATTACAGGGTATCTAAACAGTTTGTTGCATAAATGAACTGTGTTTCCCTCCAGGAGAGCTACAGAAGACACTAAACTTTAAGAGTCTCAGTGTCAGCCAGTTGCTCAAAAAACTGAACTTAGAGGCTAAGAAGTCTTTGAGTCATTGCCAGTGCAGGAGACCTTTTAGCCACTGCAAGCAGAGCAAGCTTAAGGCAGAGGGGTCTGTCAGCGAGGGGATAAAATGGTCCTGCAGAAAAGGAGTTGTGTAAGATGAACCAGATCGTTTGGAATGCTTTTCTCATACAGTTTGTAACGATAGAACAGATTTAATAAGGGGATTACATTAGAAGTGTTTTAGAAATGAAAGAGCAGAATTATTATCTTTTCATGCCTGTTGGACCTGAACTCAACATGCAAGGTTGGGCAAAATATGTTTTGTTAAAAGCAACAGCAAAAAAGTTTCAGCTTGTAACTAGTAACAGGGACAGGCGACTGAGATATTCCTGGGATGCAGATTCTGTTATTTATATCTGGAAGCTCTGAGTGGCTGCTCAGCCATTAATGCAGAGACAAGAGAATGGGGAAATGGTTATAGTGGAAATGACCCTATAAAACTTCCTCTCCTACAGCAGTATAGAGAGAGATCAGTGGCCTAAGTTCTGAAAGCTGGGCAGTGAATTGTCTGACTTTTGAATAGACTGTTGGGAAAGTGTACTACAGGCCCTAAGCTTTGGTCAAGCTGAATGTTTACCCTGAATTTTAAAAAATACTGAATATTTTCCATTGGAAAATAAGCTGAAATATATTGTTGCAAAATGATTACCTGTTTTTTGTGAGAAGTGTCTCTAGCATGGTGTGCAGTGTGCCCGTGCCTGGTGCTGGCAGCGGGGCCTTGGGGCCTCTGCGAGCAGAGCACAGGGCTGCCTCGGCTCCAGGCCCCACCAGGGCTCAGCTGAGCCCCGCAGTGCCACTGGGAAACAGAGTACAGAAAGGGCAAAGTGGGGCTGCAGTGAGGGAAATGTGAGCAGCAGTGCTACAGTAAATGAAATTAATTTTCCCAAGTAGAGTCTGTTCTGGCGAGGACTGTGACTGGTAAGTGATCTCCTCGTCTTTCCCAAGCCATGAGCTTTTCCATCCTACTTTCTGCCCCCATCCTGTTGAGGAGTGGAGCCAGAGAGCACCCAGGTGGGCGTCTGGCAGCCTGGCAAGGTACCCCAGGGTAACTGCCTGCATGGTGACGACTAGGAAACAAAGCCAAAATTCTGTTGTTTCATTTTCCTGAGTTTGAGGTGGGATCATATTTATTGCTTTTATTGATTGCTGTTTCCCTGAAGTTCTCTGTATCTCCCCTTTCCGTGTGCAAGGAAACAAGTAATACCCAGTGAATTCTTCTCATTATTCCTTTCTAATTGAGCTGTTTTGTAATATTTTGATTCCTAGGCAGAAATGTCAGTCTGAAAGCGGTGGTGTCAGTTAGAAACCATGGTCTGGTTTTGCTGTTTGAAATGTATACTTCCTCTGAGGTGAAGATCTGTCATGAATATTCCCAAAGCAATGAAGGTAGGCAGTGGGCAGGCAAAACTAAAATTAGACATTGTATTATACGCCATAGCAGAAGAAGGAGATGAAAATTAAAAAAAAACAAAATGTGTTGTGGCCACTCTCAGCTGGAGTTTTTCTTACCTCTGATTGTGGAGGTCTGGCTGATAGCCTTCTTCGTTCATGACAAGGTCTGCTTGAGGTTAGGACGGCCCTGGGTCAGGCTCTGTGCGTTGTGCACAGCACTCGGCCCTTCCTTGGAGGAGTGCCGTCATCTGCATGCACAGCTGCAGGGCATGGAGTGAGGTGGTCTCGCTCGTGGTTTTTCACAACCCTTTTATAGGTAGATGGTCTTTCATCCTGTCCTTTCCACAGACTGGTCTGTGAGCAAGTCCATTTTTTTTCTTCATTAAGCATTTCTCATGCCCAGTGAAAGTTTCTAGGGCTGACCGTGGCTCAACGTGCCACTGGCAATGCCGCACAGCCTGCCGTGGATGCTCACGTTTCGGTGCTCCCAGGGCGCTTGGATAAAGAGCTCAGCTGTGGGGCTGTGTATGGATTACATGCGGGGAGCCAAAGCAACAATTTATACAGAAGTCTCTGATGCACTTCCACGTTTCCTGGCAGTCAGGTTAAGCCATCTCAGAAATCCCAGCCTTGGCAGGGAAATGACTCCATTTTCTGATTCCCCTAGTCTGGAAATGCATTCCCTCTCTGCCAAGACCTAAGAAAATGCATCCATAATCCATTGTTCCCCTTTATGGGAGCTAAGCTTGCTTTGATTTGCTTGAATTTAAATAAAGGTATTTGCACATCCCCAATGATTTTTTTCCACCTGTATTTTTCTCCGTAATAGACTGTCTCTATGCTAGCAGTGACTGATCAATTGTTTGGGGGTTGTTTGTTTTCGAGGCAACGCGTGGGTGATTCTCAATTCTCTCCTGTGGCAGAGCATGCTGTTATCAATATGTTACTTTCTTTTCACTGGGAATGTAGCTTTCAGAAGGCATGTAAAATGGATGGGGTCTGTTTTAATTCAAGTGATGGTTCAGAAACATGTCTGGCAAACCAACTTCCAAAGCCCCTGCCCCCTTGGAACTGGCCAGTGTAAGAGCTGCACTTGCAAGGTCGGCGTTTGTTTATGCTTTTCTAATTAACAGGAGTTAGTCTTTCAAAGTATCTACAGCCAGTAAAAGCCAAGAGTCTGGGCTGAATGCTCTCTGCAGTCTCAAAAGAATTCATTTGCTTTTCAAGGGGAATAGTGAGATTAGACAGAGGCCTGACTTGGGCTGTCAGGTTTCTAAAGCAAAATCCATGCTGCAGTGGCTGCGCGCTGACGGGGCCAGCAAGGCACTGCTTGCAGAAATGTGCGAGGACAGTGTCTTTCCTCTCCTTTGAGTTTAGCAGCAGCAATGCTGATGTCCTGAATGACAGAGCAGAGAGAGGAGAGGGCTCAGCCCAGCACAGGCATTACCACTGTGGGTGCCGGTACCAGCCCCGTGTGGCAGCAGGGGCACTGACAGAGGGCTGGGAAGCAGCTCGTGCTCCAGCATCCCCTCAGTCCTTGGCAGGCTGCAGCAGAAAACTGTATCCTGCCACAGACCAGAGATGGGACCTCTGGCCACACTCTCCATATCTCTTTTCCCTTTTCCACACGAACTTTGCTTTATTTAGACATAGAGACAAAGACTAGCTCGCTCAGTACCCTTCCAACCACAGAGGGGTTTCTTTCTCATTTAGTGACTTTAGGCAGTGCTGAAGTTCAATGAGGAGGAGCAGGGACTCGGCTGGAAATGCCAGTGTGCCTGCCAAACTGTCACCCGAGGTGCTTTCAGATGAGGATGTCTGCAGAAATTACACTGAGGCTTGGCACCACCAGGCAAAGCTGCTCTCTTACATCTATTGCTGACTAATACAGACAGCATAGTCTGTCACCCCATTAAGAAGAAGCAATTGTACTGAAAAAAGGAGTGAGATTCTGCAGGAGAAACTTTTATTACCAAAAAAGAAGCATCTCACATAAAGAGTCAGTCCACTGCTGCAAGCTGTGTTAATTTTATTTGTATTTCTCCACCCATTTCACTCTGAAATGGTGCTCTGCCTGCCAGCAGTGCCGAAGGCATGGACCCCATTGCCCCAGAGTTGCTTGTCCCACTCCTTAGGTGAGCAACATGGCCCCTCCTCCAGTGGGTCTGCCCACATCTCTGGTGCCTGGGGCTGCCCTGCATGTGGCACTGCTGGCAAGCAGGCACCCTTCTGCCTGCCATTGACCCTGTACCTGCAGCACAGCGGTGGCAGCCAGGGCCAGGTGCCCTTCAGGTCCATCCACCCGGGGCCAGCCACTCCAGCAGGCATTGCTTGTGAGCATTGCTGAGCTCATGCTGTTGTTGGGCTAAGACAGATCGCCTAAGGGAAATGGATTTTGAGTAAAAGCTGTTGTTCACCTCAATGTTTAATGGCTTGCAGTAGTTTTGGTGGCGAGTTTTTTGCTGTTATATGTGTAAGGAGTGGGGGGTTTGCTCTCCTCCACTAGCTCAGCTTGGGATCTCATTGTCAAGTTGTGCTCTTTCTGCCTCACACATCATTACTGATAATAATACGAGTTTCCTGAACAAGAGAAATCTTGAAGCTTTACCATTTCTGCAATGCAGACATAGGGATCGTCATCTCAGTTGTTCATACAGACCAAAATCCTCCTTGCCCATGTGGCCCTCAGTGGAACTAACACAGCTGAGAAAAAGTAAGCACGAGCCTTTCTTGCAGTTAAAATTTCAAGGGCATTATCTCATCCAGTTGCAGCTTTATGTGTCTCTAACAGTGAGATTTTCCACACTTCTCTTCACAGATCATCCTACAAACTTCTAGTTTCTTTCTGTGCAAGGTGTTCCTGATAGTCAGTCTGTACCTTTTTTTCCCCTTCTTGCTTCATTCTTTTTTATTCCTGTTTTCTGGATTCCCAGCTTTCCTCCAAAGAGCCATGTGGGGCAAAATTCTGTCTGCTAGGTCTAACAGCTGAGGAACCTTCCAGTGACCGAATTGCTGTGCTGCTGCTCCAGAGGTTTTTGGAGGCTCACTGCAAGGCTGGCTGCTCCCATTGGCTGGGGCTGTTGTAGGAATTGCCTGGTTCTCTACACACTCTCTCTTACTGTGTCTTGTAGTTGGAGCTGTTTTTATTGTCATATTTTAAAAAAGCAGGGAAAGGTTGATGGTTTGAGGGGAGTTGCTTGCTTGTTTGGGTGATGTTTGAAGTTTGTTTGAATACAGTGATTGGTAAGAACAGGATTACTGTAGATCAAATAAAACCTTGAGGGGTTTGGAGATCTTTCCTTTCTTTATTCTTTAGAGTAGATTAGCCTTCAGTTCACAAATAAATGACACATTCAAGAAAGTCTGAATCTCTTGCTTGAGCCTCGAACTGGCTATAAATGCATGCAGCCTGTTGCAGCATGTTTGGGGAGTTAGCTGGTTTCGGTTTGCTAACCCTGATGTCTGTGTTTGACTCTGTACTTAACTCAGCATGTCCTGAAGTGCATTTCATTATTTTTGAGAATGTCAGTGTTTTTGAAAAATTAAATATCTCACTTGTATCCTCTATTTTGATTTCAGTAATATTACACCCATGGGATATTAAGCAATGTCATGGCCTTGTGCCCAGTGTTTCAGGTATTTGCATGCTGCAGGGCATTACAGGAAATTTCTGGCAATATCTGACCAGTTGCAGAGTCCAGTGTTGCTTTTTTTCTGTGTCAGCAGAATAGAATAAAGGTATCTCTCTCTATAATTGCAGATATTTTTATTTAGACTTGAATTTCTTGCTTTGCTTGTGCATTGCCATCAGCACTGCTGGCAGCAGTGGCATTAATTCCTGTTGAATGCATTAACTAAAGGAAATACTCAGCTCCCTGGACATCATTCATATTCTCAGTGACTAGAGGCCAGACTAAGGGAGCCTAACTGTTACAAAGTACTGAGAACCAAGTCTTTGGAAATGTCTTAAATACATTTTAACTGAACTCTTAAAAATCTCTTATCACTTCCGACAAATGCTGGAAAATCTAAGCCAGGTTTTCTGGAGAAATGAAGCTTATGGGATTATTTTGTGGGTGTTTCTCACCCACTAGCAGTTTTGGGGCCCGCTGACAAACTTCAGCTCAGCCCGTCACAGGTTAGAAGTCCTGAAAGAAAAAGGTAGTTAAGTTGCTTTGTATTTTCATGAAAACAGAGTCAGATACAAGAGACCAGCATGTGTGCATTCCCAGTGACAGTTCTGGTAACTTCTGAGCTGTGCTTACACCTGGACTTAATGATCCCCTCATATCTTCCCCAGCCTAATAAATTCTATGAGATTTTAAAACCTTAGTATCATTTAATTGTGGGTATTTGGTTTTGTTGGCTTTTTTGTCATCACATTTTGAGACACCAGCAAATAAGGAGCAGAGCTTCTCCATTTCTTTTGCTAATCAAACAGGTCCTCCTCATGCTGGTGTGCCAGGGAAATCTGCATCCACACTGAGCTGATGAAAAGCAGTCTTTGGCACAGCTCTCAGACATTGATCATTCTTCAAACAGACCCCTAACTCCACCTCTTACAGCATTTTGGTTGAATTTGTCTTCCAGAATTAATTTTAAACTCAAATATTAATTTTTCTAGAAGCTGAAACAGTCTATCAGAATTGATCCTTTCTTTCAAAAAATATGCATCCTCAAAGCTTGGATTTGGCTTAAATAAGCCAAAGATGTCATTCTGGCACTAAAATGTTCTCAACATTTAAGAGGAAAAAATAACTTATTTAATAGAGTCATCATCTGTACTAGTAAAAGAAATTCACATTTGGGCATTTACAGGATTGTGGTTTAAGCTTTACATTCCTTGCAGCTTTCTGTTTTTATCTTTCAATCTTCAGCAGCAATGTTCGTGGCACTTGAAGTGGCCCTGCAAAAACCATGAGGAGAACCCAGTGTGGTCAGTTCTGGTGCTCCGTTTGTAGGTGCTAAGTTAGCAAATGTGAATCCCATCCAAAATCCCTGACACACAGAGCCCACACTGCGTGGACATTGGCTTTTCTGCAAGAGGGACGAGGGTGTATGTGCAACATCTGTACTGTTAGCATAAAAATATGTTGATCTTAAAGGACAGGGTTTTTTTTAACCAGAGCTGTCTGTAATACTTAATCAAACATCACACAAGCCAGCTAGAAATATTTCAATTTTTGCCTCTCCTAATGAATCTTTCTGTACTTTGTCTCTTCGTTTATGGCTGCAAAAAATCAACTACTACTTTCATATATTCCTGAGACTCTTACTTTTAACCATACAAAGAAAATTCTCCAAATCTTGAAACTGAAATTACATTTAGCACCAATGCTGTTTGCAGCCCAGCTGGCTGAGCAGTGCTTGCTCTGCTGCCCAACATGAGTGGGGCTCTTGCAGCTACCAGGTACCAGCTGTGCTGAGAGGAATGAGATCCCTTAGAATTCAGACTGGAAATCATCTGAGGACAAGAACGTGTGAATTTGCTTCACTTTATGCATGTTACCTGCAGTCAGCCGGTCTCAGAGGAGCTATAACTCACAGCTAAGTGTTGGCAATATTGTAATGCAAACACCAGGCGCAGCTGTACGGGCACTGTGCCCTCCCCGTGCAGCGCGGCCCCTTGCAGCGGGGCAGGAGGGGAGCTGTGCCGGCTGCATGGGGCAGGGGGGCAGCAGTGATCCTCCTTAGCCAGGGCTGCCAATGAGGCCTCACAGCCATGGTCCCAAAGGGAGGCCAGGAGCACTCTGCAAGCTTGAGTCTGGCAGGCAGAGCATCCCTCGGATACAGCTGCAAGGAGCTGCAGAAGAGGAGGGAGGCAGGTGGCACTGGCCTGCCCGACCTCCTTGGTCACACACAGTGGTGAACAAAATTTTCAGTATTGCCAGGAGTTACTTTATGCCAGAGTTCTGTTTGGAGGCTAAGGGGTGTTTGAGCTTCGTGGGGTCTAGTGATTTCTGAACCCAGCCTATCCTTTTTCCTTATGAACAAGACCTGGAAGAGATACATCCTTGGGCCAACAAACGGCAATTCTAAAATCTGCGAGGGGAAAATCCTCCTTTCCCAAAAAGCTCACGAAGTCTGGGTTTGGGGTGTTCTATTTTTCTGTTCTGGGGTTTCTTTTTTTTTTTTTTTTCCTGTAAAGAACAAACTAAAAAATGTGAGATTGCTTCCAGATCTGAAATCTGGTTTCTGTATCTCTGCTCCTCAGCTTTTTTTCCCTTTCTTCTGGGAATCTTTAGAGAGACAATGAACATGGAGAATTGGAAGGAATGGGTAATTTGTTGTAGGTGACTGAAATATGTGAGGAACATTGGATGTACTTAGTAGACAAAGGTCAGAATTAACATTTATGTATCTGAACACATACATCTAGAGGAAAAGGTATGTTAAACCCGAACCTCTATTAGCAATGATCACAAAATTCAAATAAAACATTTTCATCCTGGGAAGTAGACTTTTCTCACCCATTTGTTGCATGTTGGCAGTTCTAGTATCCCAGCCTGTTTGAGGTCATCTTTCTGTTTCTGAAAAGACCAATCCAAGATGAGCATCCACACTCAAGTGCTTTACTGAGCTGATTTTCAGACACTGAGTCTGAAGCTTTTTATCTTTACTCTGTGTGCAGACTCTGAATCCCTGAATCATTTGTGATCCACTTGGAATTGATTAATCTTGTCTCCCTCCATACTTTCATTTTCTCAATGGCTTTAATTTCTCCCCTCTCACCCCCAGGTGTCATGAGCTATACTGTATATAAAGCAGTCATTCTGGCCTGTAACAAGCAGAGTTTCAGAGCTTCAGTTTGGTCGTGAGGCGGTCACTGACCAGAAGCTAATACTGCAGTCCCCTCACAGAGACATCGAGACCTGCCTTTCCATCAAAGATTGGGATTCTCAGGGCTGGTTTCTTGGTTTTATTTATTTTGTTCCAGTTCAGCTTTTCAGAGCATCACAAACACATTTACAAATACCCTGAATTATGCATTTCCCATGGGACACAGAATCTTTAGTCTAAAATCTTTGTATTTTCTTATATCTTATTCTGGTACTATTTCTCCCCTTATGGAAAGCGTAGAAGCTGATTTAACACAGCAGCATGATGCAGTCAGTGGTTTCTGGGGAAAGGGAGGTAGGGGTTGCAGTGCTGGGGCGGTCAGTAGTTGAGGGGCTGTGATACGATGAGACTTCTATTTTCCTCTGCGATAAACCATAAAGTCCCCAATGTGAACCCCGCCAGAAATGAATTACTGAATCTTTATGGGGAAGGGATCTGTGATTTGCAGGCGCCACCGCCTGGGCACAGCCTCTGTTTGCAGCTGGAATGCATGGAACTGCGTAAGAGAAAAACTTTTTCAAGTCCAGGCAAACCTGAAATTTTTTCTTTCTAATAAAGTAACGTTTTTCTCTACATAAGTAGGTGTGCGTACTCTCCCCATCCTCCAACACACACAGAGACCATGAATGCTTGGGGGTTGTAGCTGCTAGGTAGTAAGGATGGATTAATTTCTTTGTTAAGATATAATTGCATGTTAGACTGTTGGGACCAAGCCCACTAAATCAAGATGCAATTTCTAATCTCTCAGCATGTCTATTGCAAGCGTGCTGGTCTGCACCAGTGCCAGCTAATTCGGAAGCTGTAGTCCCGGGTTCAGGCAGCATGGAAGCAAACGCTCACACGTGGCCAGGAGACCTTCCTGGGCTGCTCATCTTCCAGTCTTTGGGGATCACGCTCACTGAATTTACCAGCAATACCAGTTAGAGAATGAAATAGGGTTGAGTGGAAACCCAGATCATCATTGCATGCTCAGGGGAGCTTCGGTCATTTCTCTGATGGTGAGGGAAGGATGACCATCTTTTTGTGGTCAGAAAATGGTCCACTGGGCACCTGGTCCAAAAAAAGCCTTTTTCCTAGAACCACTGCCTCGACCTGGGTCAGAGGCAGGGGTAGAACTTGTGTTGCCTCGGGACAGGCAAGGTTTCTGTGATTTCTTCCTTCTGGGATAAAGTCTCTTCCACGATGAACTGAACGGCCTAGTTTGGGTTTGTTTTCCTGAACAGTTCAATGCTTTTGCAGGGATTCCCTTTGTCAGAAGAGCCCTGGGCACTGGTGTTACACAGTGGTTGCATGGGTTGGTGAGAACAAGGCAGTGGACAGTTAGACCTCAAAGGTAAAATTCTGACAGTATTGAAGTCAATAGGACCTCCTAATCCCTCAGTTCTAATATAGTGTCCCTGCAGAGTAATCCAAATGAATAAAGTATCTAATGAAATAGGAAAAAAAAAAAAAGCATTGGACCTTTAAATGAGGCTCACTATGAAAAGAGCAGAATTGAGATGCTGGGACAAAGCAGATCATAGGCACATGTTGTTGCTGTTCCTTCCCTCCTGCTTTCTTTTTGAAAATTCCTATCGGTCCCATGAGGAGCAGGAGAATAAACCTGTTGTCAGTTTTATTGCAGTGCTGGCTGCCTAAACTGATGTCTCACTGCAACACGGTTATAAAAAGGAAAAAAAGAAAAACTGCCAAAAAGCCTTGCTGATGTAAATGATATTCCTGTTGGAAGACTCTCCAGGAAAGGGCCTCTAAAACAGGAGAAGCCTAATACATACAGCAGTATTTTCAAAACACCGACTTAAAAATTTAAAGCCCTCTGGCTTTTTTCTCACTGCTGTGAGCTCTAAGGAGAGCTGCCAGAGTTCTCCTCCAAAAAGAATGGAGAGAACAGACCAATATACAGCAAAACAGGGTGGTCTGGTGATTATATTAATTTGAAACCAGCCTACCAGCCTCTGTATCTTGAAATACAGCCCGATGCTCACACTTCTACTGTAGCCTCAAGAAACTGCCACCCTCAGTTTTTAGCACCCAGCATACAATGCTCCTTTTCTTTTTGTTTCACTGAGGCAGGTGTTTTGGTTATGCAATTTCTCACTTCATTCTGATGAGACAGATTGCTGATGCAACTTGTCCCCAGGTCTGGGATGATTGCTCTGTTGTAGGCTGTGTGCTGTCTTCCCAGTACACACTGCATTCCCTGCCCAAGTCAGGTTTGCTATGTTGTATTTGAAAATGTCAATACACTTGGAAATTTCATTAAAATCTTAACCTTGTTCTGGGTTTGCGTAATTAAGTTTGAAATTTCATGAGAATAATTTTCCCTGTGATGTTGCTTGTATCTTTTAGTTATAACCAGGCAGAGAGCAATACTGGTACAAAGCTCACTGAAGTAATGTACGTTAAGATGAAAAATAACCAGAGAAAGGCACTGATTTTGAAAATGACCAAGCTCAGTTTGGCTTGCTTTGGGACCAACATACCAAACTGTTCATTTATTGCATTCATTCCTCCTGGCCCTTCACTGCTGAAATAGCAAGCTTCCTTTGAGCCAGAACCACTGCTCCTGTGTGCTACCAGCTCCTGCCTGTTCTTCATCACCAGTGATTTCTCCAAGGGGGTTAACTACTGACTTTCACTGGTCTCTGCTTGAAATTTCAGAAAAAAAGTGTTTAAGGATCCGTCTGACCTCTCTTCTGAAAAAGAGTGATGTGAAATGAATATTTGTTGGACTATTGATCTGTGCTTGTTCTTAAATACACTGCAGCCTTAATAAATGCCTTTGGTCCATCCCTCAGCTGGTGTAAATTACTGCAGCTCAATGAAGCCGAGCAGATTTACATCACCTGAAGACCCAGTCCTTGGTGTTCCTGGCAGCCCGCTCTCTAAGAACCCAGCCGATAGCATACCAGCATGTGCAAATCCCCACCAGATTTCTTGGATCACAGGGTGTTGCTTGGTGAAGAAGGGTGAGCACCCCAGCTTTTTGTGCTGTTTTGTGTCCTGTTGTGCTGTTGTTTGGCTCGGCTGACGTGAGATAGTTGGGTTTTAGGGAGGGTGGATGTTGGGGATCCTGTGCCCCCTGTGCTGCCGGAGGGTGACTGCCTGAGCTGCGCCTGCTGCCTCTCGCTCACCAGCCAACCCCATTTCCAAAGTTATTCAGTGTGCAAGTGCTCTCACTTTTATAGGCGTTTTATGACTTTTATGTTTGGAACATATAATTTTAATGGGTGGAAACCAAATTAACTCTAAACCCCAGCTGACCAGTGCTTCTTGTGAAGACGGTTGAAATTCTGTTTGTTGCACTCCCGGCTCTCCAAACCACACTAACCTCTTGGCCTCCTGTACTTGCTCTGTGCAATGGGAAATCCAGAAATTAGTGCAGTTTAATTCTGCTTTGCTCCAGCACTATAGTTCACCAGTTCACTGCAGTCTGAGTTTTCATAATACGAGGAACTTAACTTAAAATTTTCCCCCAGTAGCAGCACACTTGCACACTGGTAGACTGAGGACTTCTCTCTGTTTGCAAGCTACTAGTTGTGAAGACTTGCAATAAAAGGGAATTGTGCCAGTTTACGGAAATGCTGAATAAGACACTAGTGCAGATAGACTTTGAATATTAAGAAACTTCCATCTGTTATTTAGATGTATTTCTCTGCTATCTGAGATAGGCAATGGGAGTTGGGAATAATAGATCCAATATAAATCTCATACATCAGATACCTGCTGTATTCCTGCATGTCTGAGCTATTCTTCCAGTCCTGCTGGATATCTCTGTGTTGTACTTATTTCTGGATATGCTTTTACCTCTTTCAAAAGTTTCCAGTTAACTAGTTGTAATGCAAGCAAAAAAAACCCCGCATTAAATGTTATATTGGTTTGCTCGTGAGGTACTGCAATTGTGAGATAGCTATATGTTGGTAAATGCTCTATTTTACATCTCTACGGTGAAAATAGATTAAGATTAGAGAAGATCATAAAAGCATCCAGAAGACTCTTCCTGTATCTGTAGGAAAGACTTGCAATGCGGTTATTTTAATAAAAAGATGTGTGGGAAGGGAAGGGGATCATGCTTCAGGTCTCCAGACACTGCAGCATTTCTCTTTCCATCGTGTTATGCAACTTTCTGTAGCTTTTCCCCTCTCAGATAGCTTTTCTTTCCTGCCTGTGTTTGGGTGTTCCCTATTTCTTTCTAGGTGTATTGTTTACCTGTAATTCAGTTTGATTATAAACCAAAACAGCACATTTTGTAGGCGATCAGGGCTTGTGATTTCATAAGGCAGACGGTGCACCACTGCCAACTGGTTGTTTGCTTCTTGCTACACGTGTGAACACCTGTGAGCATTCACCCTCTGCGAACTTGCACCATCTGTGGCCTGAGGGTTACTGCCAGAATGTGCCTATGTCACCCCTGGTCTGGGCAGTGTGGTCTTGCCATCCTCCTAGAGAGTACTGGGGTGGTACGAGACAGTTTGAGGGGTTTAGCTCCTGTCACAGGTATTCATTTTGTTAGCTGTGAAGCAGTGGCCATGGTACACACATACCACTTCCAGAAACGTGGTGCTTTCCTGTGCAACCTGCTGCAGGGAGCCTGCTTTGAGCAGGGGGTTGCACTCGATGATCCCCAGAGATCCCTTCCGATCCCTGTGATTCTATGAAATTGTGTCTGTAACAAAGGGCAGCAGCTGCTATGATAAGCGCAGAGGTGAATCCCCAATCAGAGGACTTGGGGCAGCAATGAGAAGCTGCTGTTATACATTAATTATTGGTGGCAACGTGCAGATTGAGGGATGTTTGATTTTTAAACCAAGTTTAATTTTTGGCACAGATGCTACCACCATCCCCTGAGCAAGGATGTACCAAGATCTCAAGTTCTGCTTTTCACCTCAGTTTCAGTGAGCGGAGCCAACCTTGGGGACCTTGGTGCAAGTGTTATATCCCATTGAGTCAGACAGCTGTAAAGACAAATCTGGGTTAAGGTCTTTCCGGAACTGAGGACTCCTTTTCAGTAATGCTTCAGCCCCTGTCCGCTCTTCACCTCTCTTGGGGGTATTTCTCACTTGAAAGTTTCAGTTCCTTTCTCATGAAATCAAGCTTTAGGTCTTCAGTGCTGCATACAGACACCTCCCAGGCAACTGGGGAATCCCCAATGGCATCACTAAGGGACACTTATAGGGCAAGGTTTCAGGGGGGTTAATTGCTTGATCTGGAAATGATATAGTGAGAATGAAAGTGGAATTTCATGACATTGTTTTACAGAGCTGCTTTTTTTGCTAGCACTGTGCTTTAGTTAGCAGAGAGAGGAATATATGCTGACACTGCAGAGCTGAAGTTTGAATCTTTTCCAAACTTCTTTACTGACCAGGAGCCTAAAAGGTTTTTGAGAACTACAAAGGAACATCTGGGTAACAGAATTCATTGAACAGAAGTCTGCTAGAGCCTCTCCAGGGTTATCTGCACCCTGCTTGCTTTCCTTTTATAGATTATTTTAGAAGGAATTTTGGCATCCATCCGATATTGTCAGATCTTCTAGCAATAGCACCTCTTCTGATCTCATTCATTGTGTTTGTTGAAGCTATTTCTCTGTACATTTCCATTGTTTACAGTTTCTAACTGTATCAGAGTGCAGTCTGTGGTGTCCTTTACCCAATAGACACTTTTATGCTGCGTACCGCTGGCTCTGGTACTGGTCACATAACGAGTTACCCTCACCTTAATGTCCCTCACTCTACTATGCAACAACAGGAACCAGCACATCTTGAACTTTCTCCTGCAGACTTGCATCTAGCGCGTGCTTGTTTTCCTTTCCAGTTTTCAATATTGACTCTGCCAACTGTTTATTAGAAATATCTTTCATCTTCTCAGAAACGGCTTGCATTGGTATCTTGAAAGGTACTGTATCTGTGATTAAACTTCTATCTTGGTGCTAAAGGAAAGGATCTATTGCCAGTTGTCTTTGTATTGTTTTCAGGTTATTGATCAACTAGGTTGGGATTTTCAGTTTATGTTGGTATTTTCTGGTGTCCTCTTGAATTTTTTTTTATTCAGATTTTCAAAATCCTGTTACATTCTGCCATTTGCTTCAATGTAGTGTCATGGCATCTCTTGTGAAGGAATTTGACTCTTATATTCCAAAGAAAACTTACTTCAAATGCTTCACCTTTGTCCTTGCTGTTTTCTATGACCTGTACTAAGTTCTTGAGTGTCGCATCTAGCAATGTGGCAAGGTGACTCCTATCTGGGGGATGCTGTCTCGTGGCTATGAACAGGGTGTGAGCCTCCTTCCCATAGGGCCACCAGCTGCGTTAGGGGTGGCGGCTTCAAAGAGCAGTAGGATGCTTTCTCCAGGATCCAAGAGCACCCGGAACTGATGAAGACTGTTGGAGGGGAGCTTTAATACTTGTGCACATAAACTACTCTGTGTCATCAAGACACCCCTGTGTGTGTGTGTGTCCACTTGCATGAAGTTTGTATCATATAGGTATAAGTGACTGGCATAAGGAAAGCTTACCACCTCACCTCTTAAAGGAGATCTAGATACCGATTTATTTCACAGAGAAAGAGGAAAGCAAGACCACAATCTTACAAAAGAAAAGGCATATAAGTCACTAGGTCAACACATGAAAGCTGTAAAGACTTTTTTTGATTTTTTCATAAAATTGAAATTAGCTGAAAGTGTTTCAGGGCAATACATAAAACAGGATGGCACAGCTGTCAAGACGAAATCTGCTGATTTATAAGATTATGCCTGATAGTTACGGGAATTATCTTTGCAAGGTATGTGGGAAGGATGAGGAGAGACCCCACCATTTCTTTTAAGTTTTTCTTCCCACACAGTTTCTTGCTGAGCGTTTGCACCATGGTCTATATTTATGTGCAAGACTGGTGAGTAGCTAGTTCCACAGCAGCATTTTACGAATTAAGTATTAGGGCTGTGACAAATTCAGTCACAAATGGAAATGTAAAGGACACAGGTTTGGCTATCTGTAGGGTAATGTTAGATAAGTTAGGGGAAGTTAAGGGTATTGTATGTGATTTCAGCTGTGAAAAAAACAGAAATGCTGATAGATGCCTGAGCAGAAAAAAATGCTAAAAAGTAGTTTTGCATTGGTAGAACGTGAGGGGGAGAAAATGATGGCAGGTCATTTTGTAGCAGAGACTATGAACTGTTCCAAATACTCTCCGCACCATGTCTAGCATTCTGGTTTCGTTTAGTAAACTAAAGAAGGAGGGCATGCTGCTTGGTGCTCTTTGAGGAGGTATCTTTGAGTTGGTGTCAGGGAGAAAAGCTCATCGTGTGGCAGTTTAAGGCAGGCTACAGGTCTGGTTTCTGAAGTCCACTGGTGGGGTAGAGGGGCTCCTTGAGAGAGAGCTTTCCACTGAAGAGAGAAATATTGCGTTCATTGTGAGGAAGAAGAGGAGTTACTGATGTTGCAGCTGTTGCCTTGATGTTTGGAATCCGAACCTCCCCTCAACACACATGGAATAGGGCACTTCTTAGGCATGGGTGTGCAGAGTCCTGGTTGACTGCTCTGAGAGAAGGTTGGGTTGGATGACCTCCCGTGGACCCCTCCAACCCCAGTTATTCTGTGACTCTACCTGTTGTTGGGTTCTTTCAAAGCTTGCAGCAGTTGTCAGCGTTGTTGACTGGTCATGCTAATGTAATAAAAGCTGAAAATTTTCAACAATGATTTATTGAATGCCCACAAAGGCACAATTATACAAACATGAACAAAATTATGCTGGCCAGAAAAGCATCCTACTTAGAAGGAAATGTGAAAGCAGAGATTTAAAAATTGCCACATATAATAAAGAATGGGGGAAGAATGGAAGTAACAATTTGGCCACAAAGATCAGACACAGTTTCTGTGTCTGGATATTCACATCACAGTTAGTGAACAATGTCTGATGGCACTTGAAACTGGAAGAGGCTTTTAATGGGTCCAAGGAACTCCCAGAGTCTTTTGAAGGCAGATACAGAGTCTCTGCGTGTGTGCATTGTAAAGCTGCCTTGGTTGCAAGATAATTCAAATTTAGGGAAAAAAAAAATTTAAAACCCTAGAGTTTATGCTGCAGCTGGAATAACTTTTCCCTTCATTCAGATATAAAGTCCATGCTGAATGTGAGGTGGTGGAAGAAAAGACCCAAGTGGCAGAGAAGGACATCAGTCAGGGTACCTGTCTGCTTGTGGGTTGGCTGGCAAGGTCCATGTTATGGACAGGAAGTAGGGCTTTTATTTTTAATAATGCATTGAGGAATCGAGAGACTGCATGCAGGACCACCATTCCACAGTGCTTTGGGCTGTTCTTTTCTGGTGGCTTTCCTCTGGACCCTGGAACACGAAGTTTGTCAGTTTTCCTTATGTCACTTGCTGGACTGCAAGCAGGGGAGGGTCTTGGCTGATGGAGTTGGAGGGTCAGGGGACAAGGATTGAGGAGCCTCTCCCTGCCACAGACAGCCCCTTCCTTTGCCCAGTTACTGAAGGGGCCCAGCTGCAGCTGCTGCTCGCTGTGCCTCCCCTGCAGCAGCACAGCCCTGCTGCCTGCTGCGTCATGGCACGGTGCAGGGAGTGGACATGTGTGCTGCGACTGCACAAGCTTCTGCTCTGTGTATGCAGTTCGGGCTCTGCTTTCTGCAGTTCTTTGGGGAGTCCACATTCAGCTGATTTAGTGCGTCTCCTTCCCCAGCAACTCCTCAAACAGATGCCATTAGCTACCCATTCCTAAAGCTGAAGGGGATCCGTTTTCTGGAAGCAAGCAGTGTTGTGCAGCCACCCCAGCGCCATGGGGTGAGGAGGGCTGGCTCCATGTGGGCGGTGACCCCGTGGGCAGTGCTGGGTGGGGGTCTGCCGGGGCGAGGCTGTGTGCTGCCAATTCCGTCCGCCCTGGGATATGGCATTCTTTGCACGTGTGCAAGTGATGGAATGTTTCTGTTCATCTAGAAAGCCAAATTTCTCATTAAAATTAGTCATTAGTGAAATTAGTGAAAGTATCTATTAATATACGCATTATCATTTGCAAATCTGCTGCAGGCCTACCAGTTCCAGAATCAATTTAGGCAACCATTTCTGTGGCTTTGGCTGTGTAATATACATAGCTGAGTTAATTCACATTAAGCATTAAACCTCTTACAGTTTTTGCTCTTTTTAACAAATGTTAGCAATGCATAGAAGGTGTTTTTTTTTCTTTTTAATTTCAAGTTTATGGACTAATTTTGGCTTATTCTAATTTTATATTTAAAACAATTTTCTTCTTTTAACGTGTTTTCAAGGATAATCTGTTATTGAGAACACTAACGACCTTGGATATTAAGTTCTAACTTTTATTTCCCTGCGGCTGCTTGCTGTATCAAAATGGAGGAGGAACGGGGCAATGCTGGCAGCTCGAACGCCTTTTTCCTCCAAATGGACTGATACCTAATGCATTTTCCTTTAGATTGTTTTGTTTTCAGTGATGTTCTTCTGAAAATTGCATTCCTGTCTCACCCCATGAATCATAAATTATGTCTTCTGTGTGGGTTTTAGTATTTGTTTCCATTTCTTGCGACTCCTACATGTAAGCGGATTTTGATGCACATTGTGCTAATATTATGATTGCTGCTGGCTGTGCTGTCTATTTATCAGGTAACCTCACTGATCTTTATTTCACCTCAACTACCAGCAGTTTTGCTGTGTCTGACCTAATTTCAGCCACTGAAGATGCTCTAAAATATTGATATGAGCAGAGAGGTTATTTTTCTTTAACCATGACAATAAAAATAGTCTAACGTTATCCAAGGAAGATCCAGATTCTGATAGTTTTGAGCAACCATATGAGCAGTGCAGAGGAACTCAGGAATTACCCTGATGCCAGTTGAGGACCCTGATCTTAAGGGACCTGGTGCTTTCAGATGAGAAAAAGCACTTTATGGATGCATAAGCATATTTCAGAACAAACACACACACACACAGAGGGACAGAGGGGTGTCTGGAGGAAAGTCCAAGATAAAGGTAGGCAAACAAAGATTTCTGAAGACCGAGATGTCATTTAATCTAAAAAAGGAAATTTCTCTAGAATATATGTATATATTTTAATGAAAGTGCAGAAGCTTTGTGAAAAAAAAAAGTATAACTCTGTCTTCAGCAGTGCCTGTAACCACTTATTTAGAATGCCAAAAGCTTTACTGGGACTTTTTTTAAGACTTTTTTTTTTTTTTAACTGCCCCCCCAACTTCCTGCATTTGTTGGCTGTGAGCAATGCCTGTACTACGAGGGCTGTAGATCGATCACACCAGCCTCTGTTTGCATTATTTAGCTCTTGAAGAGCATCTGCTGAACATCCATCAGAATGGGGTGTGTGCCACCACCATATGGACTGCCAACTGCTGGCAGAGCCAGGGAGGTGCCGTTACGCTCCCATATATCCCCACACAACAACGCCATTAACATCTGGTGTACCATGGCACGCGCTTACGTCTGTGGTACAACAACAGCAGATTATTCATTCCTAACTACGATGAAGATGTTTAATGGGAGTGGTGGTACTGACTCAAAATGAAGTTAGAGAAGCGGTGTGGAGCATTACACGTGATGGTCACGTACTGGAATTTTGTTCCCACTATGAGTGCAGAAGCGGTCCTTTGGATTATTTTAACCAATACTGCCTTCTGCCTCTGGCTGAGACACAGGAAGGCAGTGGCTGCAGGAAGGGGTTCCTCAAGGTCCATTGGAAGGTTGGATTAATATCACGGCAGCTTGATGCTTAAAGGCACGCTGGTCTGCGAGCCATTGGTGCAACTGTGAATACATTGCCCACCCAAAAAAATGCAGTTTCCTTCAAAATACAGTAGTGTTTTGGGTTGTATGATGTTTTACTGCTATAAGGCCCAGAGGTCTAATTGTGTGCTAAGTAACTGCATTTTGCTGGTAGATGTTAGAACTATGTTGCTTTCTGTTTGACAGCCACACTTTCAGCTCTCCAGCCACGGACAAACTGCAGAAAGAATCATGTGCTGTCCTATTTTTAATGCTATGTACCCGTTTCTGTGGCCCTGAAGTTGCTATATGCTCTGAATTCATATTCACTCTGATGAGCTTTGCTGGATTGGGGCTTAATCCAGGTCCTTCCCACTCTGGCGGGATGAGGTTACAGATATGTTTCAGATTCTCTTGGAATACATTTCTGGCTCATGGAAATTTGCTGACAATTTTTTTTCCCTGTCCCCAAGCAGTTTCACAGCAATCAGAAGACCATTTGCCTCTCCCACATTCCTTATGGCCCGTTTTGTGAATTTATCTTTCATTCCTTATCCATAGCTGCCAAGGCACGTGAAGGGCTCTCTCACGCATAGTTTTGCCAGGGAATCTCATGGTAACATACCAAACATTCATTTTTTTGCACTCTGTAGTTTATGATTTATGGAGGGACCCCTGCCAGGAGAAGACTGGACTGCAGACCAGTCACTGCAGACTGTCAGAAAATGCTATTCAGATGTAAAAAAGTATTTTTTTTCCTGGGATTCAGCCATACAGTTCATGTAGGTAACTTCATCCATTTCCCTAAAAGAATTCCATTTTAACTAAATCTGTTACATGAACTTGATTAGCAGAAAAAAAATGGTTTACTTCAGATAAGCTACCAAACAGATGTTAAAAGGGGAAAACTGGGTTTGGAAGTGTTTATCATTCATGTGGCACCCATTCAGCTCTTCAGGCTACCCTGGTTCCCACAGAGGATGCCCTGTTTTCTCAAGATTTGGCTGCTTTACGCAGGCAGTTCCATAAGGTTTCAGGCCCGGCTTTTGAAACATATTTGGGGCTGGACTGCTTTTAACATTAGCTGGATCCAGACATCAAAATGCCCACTGGGAGCTTGAATACCCGCTCTTCTGAAAGTCTGTTCTCAGCTGCAGCGCTGGACGTTTCTGATGCGTGTTTACCCAAGTCTGCCTGTAGCCAACTGTCATAACCAAAGTTCAATGCAGGCCACTTTAGGATTGATTTTGCACTGAAAGAAAAAGAAAACACAATGCAGGAAACTCTTTCTTCTTTAGTTTAGGATATACAGGCAAAGGGAAGCACGGTAGACAAAAATGACCTGTTCCCACATGACTCCTCGCACACAAGACCTTAAGTGCAGCCATCAGCAGATGGATATTTAACAACCCAAGCTTGATTCTACCCAAAAAGATTGACTATAGTGAGCAGAGTACCATCATCATCTAGTAGGGTGCGATGGGGCAGGGTATGATTTCCAACTATGGTAGAGAAAACATTCAAACTTGACAAAACTTGATAGTATTCCAGTGCTAAGGGTCATTTTCTGCCAAAGATGCATTTCAATGCCCCAAAGTGCACTAACTGCCTCTGTTGATATCAGGGGTCAGTGCAGATGAAGAGGCTTCTGTAAGTATAACAAAAGAGCGTGTGAATCTGGACTTAATCTGGATTAATACCTGGCATAGCTGGGCACTTTTTAGCTTATTTCTGTATAGATATTTCTAGTATGTGCTTGCAGAAAAATATTTTCTACAAGCTACTTTAGATGTGGAGGAATCTGAATGTACTCATTCTTTGCTTTGTCTCTTGGTGTGACCTTAAAGGGAGTCAGGGAAGGGAGAGGTGGAGGAGGCACAGAGGAACAATCTGCTTTCCCTCTGCCACCATGAACTCCTGTTGAAAAAGGTCACTGTGCAAACCTCCTGCCCTGTATTTCTGTAGCTCCATAACTTTACGCTCCTTGATAAAGGTGCTTTGTATGCTCTTGTTGACAGGTTTGTGATTAAATGGGTGAAGAGAGCATGCAGGTTTAAATTTGGTTATAATCCCTAGACTGCTAAACCTTCTTACCCAAGAACTTAAGTGGGACATTTTCTGTGAACAACTACATGTCCTCCTGGATCCAGGCTGCTCTGATTGTTCTAATTTATATTAGAAACAAAAAAAAAAGCCATAGCCTGCTCTGGTACCTGGAAGGCAGCAGCCCAACCAGCCTTATAGATGGCAGATACAAATGAGAGATATCAAAGACTTCTGCATTTGTTTCCTCTCCTATCTTCTAACCTGATAATTGGATAATTTTTGAGAAGTTGTTGGCTGGCTCTCATCAAAGGAAGAATAAAATGAGTTACAAGCATTTTGTTACAGGCAAGCCATGTTTCAGAAGAGGTCTTTCTGAAAGACCTCTTCTTCTCAGGCTGCCTTAGATAAGGGACACCTTTCTGACAATACCACTGCTCTCATCTTATCTGCATGTACTGCTGCCATCCACATCCCCTCCAGCTCGGCCCAGGCACTCCTGCTGAATTGCTTATCAACTGGCACTTCAACCAGGAAGTCTGCATTTCCTCCTGAGCCTCCAATTCCTGCAGTTGTTGCCAAAATCCTGTCAGAGAGTCTGGACAAGGTCATGACTGCAATTCCTCTGTGGCTGGCAAAACCACGCTTCTCAGCTCATTGGTAGACTCCTTAGTTGTCTTTAGGAAGGTTATCATCTCAGGGAATCACTGCTATCAAAAAGATTATTCTTAAAAGCTGTGGAGTTACTTATTCAGTCTGTCAAGGCTTGTTACATTAGAAGACTCCATGACAGAATATCTAAGAAATTTATCTTTTTGTTCATGGAAGGAAATGATGGTCCCACTAAGGAAACTGCAAATTTAATTATACAGTAGATTTCCTCGCAGACAAAATTTTCAGTGACCTCGGTATGTCAGCACTTGCTTTCAAATCTTAATCCTCAGCACTGACTTTGGTTCTTGCTTGCTAAAACTCTTCAAGTGAGGCTGTTCATCCAAAGCAGTTCTCCCAGTCCCAGACTGCACCCCTAATTCACTTTGAACTGTATTTGCCTGCGGAGAAGGGTGGAATTCCTTAACGCTGGTGGAAGTGTGCCCTTAATTGTTGCATTAAATTCTTTATTAAGCATTATCTGTTCCCGTTGAGCCGAGAGACCCGTGTGCTATTCCTGGAGCTCCGCGGCCTCGCTGTGTGCCTGCAGATAAGTTGCTCAGCTGCTCGGTGCCTCACTTCCCGCATCCCGAAATAGCGGCGCTTCCCCTGTGTAAGCACTTTCCATCTGTAGTGTGTGTTGGAAACAGGGAAAGACTTCACAAGGTCACTGCTGTTATCCCTGTTTTGCAGAGGAGAAACTGAGGCAGCCGTGGTCGTGTAGTTGCCCCAGCATTAGAAATTCAGCTCAGCTCTCCTCATCCCAGGCCACTTCCCCACTCCTAGGCTAACTACCCAAATTATTCCTCGGATACTAATTGTTTGAATCACATTAGGATTTGCTGCTAGGCTCCCTGTCTTCTTCCCCATGTCCTTTCTTTGTGTATTACTCTGACTTTTGCAATATCTGAGCTGACACTTTTTGAATAGCTGAACCGTTGTAAAGAAATTCCTGGCAGGTTTGAAAAAGAGACCCTTTGGATAGCAACTGCACAGCTTAAGCTAATGACCTCCCAGATGTATTTGCCTGTTCCTTTGTCTCTGGAGAGGTCTCGATTTTTTCTCTTGGTGCAAAATAATTATTAACGGATCTTTTTCAATTTAGAAGAGAAAGATTTAGTCTCTCTATTTGTAATTCTGGCCTCTTGGAAAAAGCCAGTATAAACAGTGCTGCGTCCTGGCCCAAATCCATTCTGCATTATTAGGGTGGCATTGATTTGAGATCTCACTCCATTAAAAATTTGATGTCTAAAGCAGTTCCAGCAACAAATGGGGTCTCTCAAGGTTTATGCATTACTTTAGCCCTCTCCATTGCCAGATGGTCAAAAACTAGAATGTGTCACAAACGTTACTGCTACGTTTCACAAAATGACACTTTGAAATTAGTCTGTACTTTCATCCATTTACTGTAAGGTGCTGTTTCCTATATGTAACTAAATGGTGATTCAGAATTCCTCCAACAGAGGAAAAACAGATTCTCTTGAAATGTTTGAATAGGTAGCTCAGGTTTTCTGGCCAAATGAATTAACATTTTCTTGTCCACTAGCTGTTTTGTTTTGTTTTTGTTTAAATCACTTGCATGCTTATTATCCTGTCCCTTCCCAGGATATCAGAAGAGACAGGCAGATGGGAAGCCCCTAATTCCTTCCTCGGTGGGGTACAGACCCCACAGGCAGGAGAACACCACCCCACCTCTTCCACCCCAGCTCCGCTAAGGTTTGGGTCTCTGTGAGCCCCAGTGCTGCTGAACAGGCACATGAGTAGCCCTCCTTTATTTTTTCCACTGTGAAGTTCAGGTTTGGAATTAACTTGAGATAATTTTAGAGTTTGTTTTGTTTATTAATATTCATCCACAGATTCATTTCTACTCCACAGCATTATTGCAATAGGCCCCTCTCCAGGACAGATAGGTGAAGTAGATGCTTGATGTTGACCAAGGCAACTCCTGAACCATAAAGCTGGTATCATACTCCTATCAGATTTCTTCATTTCCATTCGAATGTAGAGGACAGCTCTTAAATGATGTAACCTCTATGCTGATGAGATCTGACTCTAACACAGGCAGACATGTTGTCAAGTTCCTAAGGATTTCAGCCCTCCAAAACATAGAGAAGCTGTAATTCTGGGTAGTTTTGTGTATACATGGGTTGTTTTATTTCTTTTAAAACACTGTTATATGCTGCGTGGTACATGATGAAGCAAGAAATTCCTGAGCTTTCACTGTGTCTAGCTCATTGATTTTTAAGACTCTGGGAGTTTGGAGCCTCTGGAAGCAGCTTGACACGTAATGTGAAACCTGCAAATCCTGCCAATTGCCATGGAAAGGTGAGAGAGGTGAAAAAAATCATTTTACACTGTAGACTTTGGCTCATTTTTTGACACTGAGAAAACAACTTCTGCCAGCAAAAGCAAAACCTGCAGAGCATGAGGTGGGGAACAGAAAGCCAAATAGATAGAGTTGCACTAACTGCAGTCCCAGGACCGATCCTGCGAGCTCTGAGTACCCTGACCACCGCAGCGAGGGCAGTCAAACCTTCTCGTGCAGACCCTAATTGCTTTTCAAACCTCAGCAAGATTTCATTTGCAAAATACATCCTGGGAGCAAGAAGGCAACAAGGTGGCAAAGCCTAACACTCTGCAAGGACAAATGTGCCATGTTTAGTGGTTATAGCTCAGCATCATTTCATTCATTTCAGCATTAATCTAATATTTTCTTTACCAGCTATGTGATGGGCTTCTTCCCTTTTTGAGATCTCTCAAGCAAGATAAGGTTTTGGTTGTATAATCTTCCTGCTGACAACAATATAGCTCTTAAACCCCTACTTTGGACATTATCCCGTTGCCCACCCTTGACCTCTACCAATAACTAACTTAGTACCTTGCTGCAGTTTTAGTGATCTTAACGAAATGGGTAGGACATTGTAAGTAGCGATGATCTCCTTCATTAGACCAACTGGTAGAGCTGACAAAATCAGACATGCTTTTTGGTGCACAGATAAATATATGCACACATTGCACTAATAAACTAGTCTTCCTAAGTAAATCTGCAGGGACGAATGCCCTGACTCAGTCTTTTCTGTGTCATTTGCTCACCCACTCCAACAAAACTCACGGAAATTTTTTTCTCTCACTTCACCAGGACCAGATTTCAGCTGCTGTGCAGTAGACTATAGCTCCATTTCCTATCTCACTGCAGTGACAGGGAGAGAGGAGCTTGATAGCATCTCTTATTTGTAGGGTAACTCCTCTGACACTACATGAAGAAGGGAAGGGAACATCAATTCCATGGGAGTTCATCTCATTGCATCTAAGATGAGAAATGGAAAATAGGAAAGGGAACTGAACAGTCAAGACCTAAAATAAAAAATCTGAGAGCAAAATACTCTCTTTTCTGTGAGAAGTCAGGATGTTCTTAGGCCTATATATTGAAGTACATTTTGAAAAGTAGTTAGCTGCTTTTAAACAATGCCAGTGTCTGTACAGGAAATGGTGTCATTCAGGTGTCCTGCATTCTCTATATCTGTCTCTGTTCCCTGTCTTATTTGCCACATTCTTCCATGTATCTGTTTTAAACATCTTAAGATCTTTGGGGTAGGGCATTCACTAGGTCACAGTGATCAAGTCAGGCTGAGTAGCACCGTAGTGTCAGCGGTCCCACTGAAGACAACTAGGCTGTTACTGATGCTACTCAAGATACCATCACAACTTGGAGCCAAATGACTGTGGAGCATTTAAACGCGATGGAAAAATAAACAATAATAAGCAATAATAGTATTTGAGTGCAAACTAATGCCGAATGTCCTTTAACGCAGTCACTCTCAGCCAGGACTACTGAATCATGCATACCATGCAAGCTAAGATGCTCTTGTTCAAGAGCTTTATGTAAACCCCACCAGAAGATACTGCGTTGCGCGTATGCCAGACCTAGTCATTCCTATTCTAACTCAAAAACCACTGAATGGATTGTCTTGAGATGTAGTTTGTTTTTCTTTCCTCAACAAGGACAATAAATCAAGCTAAGTTAAAAATTTTATAGGTACAGCTGGTTTTGACTTATGCAAATGTAACATTTCAATCACAACATATGGGGGGGAAGGGAAACAATATGCTTTTCCCATAACTCAAAAGCCACTATCTGATTTTTCTGAAGCTCTTCAGAAATGATTATCTTTGGGTGGAAACTACAGGCACGAAATACAAGGCAGTAGGAGTTTGTTCAATTGAAAGACTGCTGAGCAAATGAAGAAGGTGGAATTGGATATTTTAACTACTGTTTGTTTGCTAGCAAGAATTGCAAGTGGAAAATATTTATAAGATACCTCAAGTTCAAAGTTATGATAATTTATTACCTGGGCTTCTCGCTACAAAAGCATGCCTGAAAAAGTTGCACTGGATCAGTTAGAGTTTCGTTATTTTCCAGCTCCTCTGTTGCTCATTCTACTTAAAGCTGCTTTGTGATGTGATTTCTTTGTTGCAGACACAATTCAAAACCACACGAACTGAATTGCTTCCTGATGGAAGTGAGTTGTCATTATCTCATCTTTTGCTTTTGAAGCGTCAGCACATCAGAGCGGCTGGGAGCACAGCTCGCAAGTGGGGTTTGAAGCCTCCTCACCTGCCTGCTGCAGGCTGAGCGGCTGCTGAACGGCTTTCAAAGTACTACAACTGCAGAACAGCATAGAGACAGCACACATCCAGAGCTCACTTAACTCTATAACTTTTCTTTGGTCTCCTATTTGTTATTTAATTTTTCTGAAGTTGTTCTGGAGGAACAAACCCTGCAGCATTGAAACTCATTCAGCTACAGGCAGACTAATACTGGATAAACATGCACTAAAGCCTTATTCCTCAGAACCTCCTCCACAAATGGGTTCTGGGGTCCAGCCTGGCTATCCCCAGCAATACAGTGAATGGTACAGCCACACAGGGGCCAGCACTGAGGGAAGCTCCCACCTGAGCACCGGCTGATGGCCACCGCACCCCAGAGAAGCCCCTCCTGCTGATGCCTTCGCAGCAGCACTGCTCCCTTGGAGCTTGCTTTATGAAGGGAAAATCTACAGGATAAGCCTATTTCTGTCATTATAATGATATGCTTTATTGTGCCCCTCCAATCCAATGTAAATCCCTTATGTGCTGTGCAGGAGAAAATAGCCGTTCCCCTGAAAGCCGGCTGGCACCAGCGGAGGGGCAGCTGTCAGCGCAGGGAGCTGCAGGGAGAGCTGCTTGTGTGAGAGAGGGGTGAGCGGTCGTTAAGGTGTTGGGCTCTTGAGCAGATTGAGCACAGTGCAGAAGAAACAATCTCCACTCTGCTACTTAAGTGTTTGTTTCAGTGTTTCAGCAAATTGCCTGGTTTAATTAGGTGTGTCATGTAGGAAGCTGGGGATTTTGGATCAGGTCAAGAAGCAGCCAGGATGTCCAGTCTAGACAAACGGCCTTCATTTCTATGGAAAAATGAAATTGTGTGTTTGTGTTTTGTGCATGTGGCTCTGCACTAATGCACAGACATCATTTAAGACTGGGCAGTATGGGACAGACAAAGGGTAAACTCCTCTTTAGGTGCCTGGTGCAGGTGGCAGGGCCTTGGGGCCTCTGCAAGCAGAGCACGGGGCTGCCCCAGCTCCAGGCCCCACCAGGGCACAGCTGAGCCCCGCAGTGCCGCTGGGATGCAGAGTTCAGAAAGGGCAGAACAGGACTGCAATGAGGGAGGTGTTTTGCCTGGTACTTGGTAAGCAATTTCCCTCTCTTCAGCTTTTTCATTACTGTCACTGCCCCTCCTGATGAGGAGGGAATGGGCGCTGGGCTAGGCTCATCCCACCACAGTTCCCAGCCCTCCGCTCCTCCTGCTGTGCGCTGTGAGGGCAGTGGGGCTGCAGGCCCTGCCAGGGGAATGGTGAGGAGCCACAGAGGTGAACAAAGCCTGTGCTCAGAATGCCACTGGTACAGCTTAGGGGCACCTTGAGTTTTTTCTGTGTGTTTCGTTAAGTCCAGTGTACAATGAAACTGTGGGGCTTCTTTGAAGAGGATGCCATGTGTAAATGGGTTCAACTGGAATTTAAACACATAAATGCAGATGTTATTTTGTATTAAGTATTGTGGTCTGGAGGTAATTGCTGGCTCAGGATGTGGGAGCCCCCGGGAGCTGGGCTGGCTGCCTGGAAAGGGGATGGCCCGCAGGGGCTGTTCAGGGCCCGCTGCCATCAGCATCGCACCAGGGCCAGCAGCCACTGCTGAGCCAGGCAGTGTGGGCCCTTGTTTTGTAGCTGACCTTGCAGTCTGGTGTTGGACAGGAAGGTTTTCTTCAGTTTTCTTTATGTTGATCCACTAGAAGCAACAGGGTTTGGTCCTTGTAATGTGAGTTTTGGGAGTCTTTTCTTTTTCACTCATAATAATGCAGCAGTCCCACTTGGGACCTGGAAGTCTAACATGGTATCTTCAGAAAGGAGCAGTATTTGTTTCTTATTTTCTGAAGTGCAAAATGTATAAATGAGGGATATGCAGGTGTCGCTCTCCTTTCTGGCTGTGGCAAGTCAAAGGCTGCTGCAGCACTGTTTGTGTTCGTGCCAGCAGGCCTCATCCAGCCGTGTGAGGCTGTCAGCAGTGACCCAGGTATGAACAGGACAGCGTTCCCTAGCTCCTGTCAGGTACCATGCCTTGTCTCCCCACAACACACAGCTCTGTCTGTAGCAGTGTACCTCTGCCTGAAGTGCTGCTGCCACGTCAGCACCTGCTCTGAAGCCAACAGGAGCCCTACCTGTCTGCTTATTCCCAGCTCTAGGACCTGAGTGTTACTCCCCTTCATCTCTTCTTTCCAGCTTTATGATGTTTGGGACCAAGCAGCTGTGTCGTCATGGCTGAATATTGTCTACCTTAGCCAATGTTAAATCACTACTGCCTGGTCGTCCCTGTCTGCCCCCACATTATTTCTGTGCCTCTCTAGAACACAAGGTCTCATGCGTGTCACATGGATGCGTTCATATGTGTCCCTGATCACATCGGTGTCTCCCTGTTTGCCCCAGCCCCAAGGAATTGGGCCAGCTGATGCTCAGATGGAGCACACGGGGTTTCCAGAGAGGTGCCCTTTGTACCATCCCACCCACCACATGCTGCTGGCACTGGAGGTGCTGGTGCCAAGCCTCCCTCAGTCAGTGGGTGCCTGGTTTGCAGCTCTGGGTGCAGGATGTTGAAAAAACAGCTTTTTTCCTTTCTATTTTTCCCCTTTTCTCTGCTTCCTTTTAAGACACGGCAGCGTTTTCACTACAATAGTAATATCTAGCTCTTCGTGTAAGAGAACAGCTGTATTTACTTGACTTACAAGTATCTTTACTGACAGATTTATCCTTTGCATCATAAAATGCCTATTTGAGTTTTAAAAAGTTCACTGACTGCTTCTTTGGAGCTTGCAGCAATAGGAAGTTCTCATTTGAAAGACATATTATTACCCCAAAACTAAACATATTATTTTACACATCCCAGCTACCCTGATTCTTTGTGCCTAAGGGCCTCCGAGCAAAAGGTGTCATTTGGAGCACACAGCAGAGAAAACTCAGTTATGTAGATATTACGTTTCCCTGCTCCTTCTGTTTCCAAAGAGCTGTATTCACATCTTTCACTGGGAGGCTGCTGGGTTTTTCCTATCTGATGGCTAAGCTGTATCAGTGTATATAGTATTGTTATTTTTGGCAGGCACATACTTCACGTTCTTAGCATGAAGAACGAGAGCTGGCAGCTGATCATGTTAAGCAGCCCCTCATGTTTTGTGTTCTGCCACAAGCCTGGTCCTCAAGGAAAGGGGTGACACGTGGTGAGGCTGCAGGGAGACACTGCCAGGCGTGCCTGGACCCAGACAGCCCCAGGCAGGGCCATGCTGCAGGGCCATGGGCCCAGCACCGCCGCAGCACGCCAGCAGCTTGCCAGTGCCGCCCGCAGCCCTGTGCTGGGGACAACACACAGAGCACCCCAGAATCCACTGGATTTGCAGCATGAGTGGTCCACAGGCTCCCTACAGCCATGGAAGGGAGGGAATGGGGTCTGATGCCCTCCAGCCTCAGGCCAGAGTTAGAGGAAAGGCATTGTCAGTGAACTGCTTCTGCCTAATGAACTGCTCCTTTTCTTTGCAGCAGCAGATAAGAGCAATTAAGCACTAGATAGCAGATTAATGATTACTGCAAAATCATGCTAGCTCATGGTGACAAATGTGTATAAATATTCACCACAGTGGTAGGTGAGGTGTTCAGGCAGTGATGCACCCTCTGTGTGGCAAATCATTCAAAGACGATGCAAAGAGAGAGCGTCTGGTGCTTGTCAGATTCATTAATTATCACTGCAGATGAAATCGTAGGAAAGACCGGCTTATGTGCATTGTGTTGTGTTTGCCAAAGGTTGTTTTGGGTCCAGCTGCCACCCAGAAAACAAGACGGGCTCTGGATAGGGAATGTGCACCTTGGAAGGATGCTGGCTTTGTGGTGTGATGGTTTGCAGCTGAGGGATAGCAGCTGGTCTTGGAGCTGGCTTCAGGCTTTGGTTGCTGAAAACCACAAGCAGAGTTACATGATGGCACATTGTTCCCATGACCTCCAGCTCTCACTCTCTTCTATTCATCTATTGCTTGCTGTTCTCAGAGGCAGCAAACTCGGCTAAGTGGATGTGGGGTCTGATCCCGTCTAAAAATATCTATTAATAAAGAATGGAATGAAAGAGACTAAATTTGTATCACTTATATTGAAGTAATAGCTAAATTCTCTATTTATTTAATTTTCTGATATACAGCCCTAGTCGTGATTGAGATACCCAATGCATAAGACTTCACCTGTGCTGTAACTTGTATAAACAGACTTGAGCATTGCCTTTGTAGTATTGCATGCAAAACTCCTACAGGCCACTGGGAAGGCGGAGAAAGTAAGGTGATATCTGGGTTGGACTGAAGGAGATCTACATTTCTGCTCTAAAATCTCTGTTTGATCAGTAGGTTTTACAGAGCAACTGTGTTGTAAGGATTTGCGTGGTTGGGTTGTTTTTGCCTTAAATGAGAGTTTTGTTATTATCTACAAGAACATTATATGAAGCAGAATTAAGAAACTTAGTAGGTTGCTCTAATACGTCTAAAATCTTCAAAAGGTTAGAGGATTTTAGCTGAGTTCATGTCCAAAAAGTCAGAACAAAGCCTAGAAAGATCCTAGTGTGCAAGGGGTGGGTGTTCAGCACCCTCTGCTACACCAGTTGCTGGAACATCCCGCAGAGAGGACAGGGAATGAAAGTCATGAACTGCTGTTTGGAAGTGTTGCTTTGTTCTAAGCAGAAGGTTAACCAATGCCTCATCAGCAACCAGAGGCAACAGCTAGGTTCAAAATCATTTCATGTCCACCTTATAGAGTGTTTCCTATACCTGTATTTGCATACACATATCCCTGTAACTAGGGATTTAATTAGATTTATTTCTCAGCATATCAATTATGTCCCTCATCAAAGGCATTTAAGTCTTTCTATTATCTTCAATAGGTTTTGGATCTGACCTATGATGAGTATAACCCTGAAAACAGACATTTCTTTGAACAGTGGCTGGTAATAAGTATTTGAAAAGATGATTGTGCCTCAGAATGAATCATTAAAACCTATAAAATGCATCTGTCACTGTAGTGTTCAGAGTCTGCTCTCTCCCTCCTCTATCCCCCCAGCATTTGCACTAATTAGTGCAGGATGAGCTGCTGCCTAAAAATTAAGAATGTTAGAATAGTTAATTGATTTCAGTTCCTGCAAGTACCGTGCCTGAGTCAGAGCTCACCGAGCTCGCTGTGTCGGAGCCGCTCAGTTTATCAGCACTGCAGAGCCAGTGAGCGCTTCCCAAGCCAGCCAGGACAAGCTCCTGCTGCTGTGTCTCTCCCAAAGCCCCAGGGATGAGTTAGCTGAGCAACATCGGTCTCCTGGACGTACCAGGTGTGGAAACTTTCCAAACCCTGCTTTTTAGGATGCAGCAGTTGCCAAGGATTATGAAGTTTCTCTCCTAAAAGTGACATAATGCGGAATGGTGCTTATTGCACCCTGGTGAATCTCTCCTAAATGTGCTCAGCCAGTACATAAAGATGTGAGCTCTTTTTCACTCATCAGCTCTGAAAATTTACCTTGGGTTCCTGCTTGGTCATCCATTAGCTGTTTAAAGGCTCTGCTGGGCAGAGCGCTCAGGGAGCCGGAGCCAGGAGCACACAAAGCACCTCGTGCCCCTGGAGTGCTGCTCGGGCTCCCCCCGCACCACTCACACCTCTCTCTTTGGCAGTAAAATTCCCCAAATGCTTGATGCTTCCCTGCCCTGTGTGCCTCAGCACCACCGTGTCTGTCACACCCCAGCACTGACGTGGGGTTCGCAATGACCATGTGAGATTGGGGCCCTCCCCAGCTCCCACCAGCAGCCGGGAGCTTCTGGGGGTGCTCCCTCAGCCCTCACTTCTGGCAGGGCTAAGGGACACCCAGGCCCTGTTGCTGTCTGATATGCTGGCAGAGGTAACAGCAGAGAGGTTTTGCAGAGCCAGGAGTGTTCAGAGAGATGGCACGGTGCGACTGCCGCGCTCGTGGAGCTTGTTCTTGGATTTGTATTCATTATGGCGCTTGGTTCAAGCTCTCTGCAGACCTAACCCCACTGCAGTCAATGGAGCGGAGAATTTGGCTATTTTACTTCATTTAAATTCTTGTCAGGCCTTTTTGCTTGCCTCCTCAACTTCCCCTCTCCCCTGGCTGGGACAGCTGCTTGGCGGGGCACGGGGCTGTGAGGGCAGGGCCCATTAACTGCGCTGCGATAAGTGCTTCTGCCTGAAAATCCCACACGCTTCCAAATTAATTTAGAATAGATTCAATCATAGTCATTTACAAGGTCTGCTGCTGGGCGCTGCGAGGAGCAGTTTGCTGGTGGGATTCCTGTTCTTTGCCATGGCAAATCACATAAGTTAGCCATACCACTTTGCACAGGAATAAAATGCTGGAATTTAGGTCTGTTGTGACTGAATGCTAAACAATGTTATCTAGTTATGTTAAAGTGTATCTAGTTACATTAAAGCATTCCTAATGATGCCCTGGTGAGGTCAGGGGCTAATACTGGAAAGCGTTGTGGAAGAGCTGGTTCATTTTCATCAATCTTATTTTTTTTTCTTTTTGGCTTTAGACCAGATAGATGGCAGAGCTCTAGTTCAGGATATGGAATTTCTTCGGACACAGTCAGCAAAAACCAGGTGCATTGCAATTGCCTGTTCAGTTTAGTAATTACTACCTAATTTCTATTTTTTCATCTGCCATGTAGCTGCTGAAGTAAGGAAAAACTGCCCACCTTTTATGAAGCAGGAAGGTTGTTGAGTGACCTTAGGTAAGGCAGGCTGGAGAGACCACTGCCATGGGGAAACATCTCATTCCTCCAGTCCTGACTCCTTTCCTGGCACCTGGAGCATCTGGTGGGCTGAGGTCGGTGGCCAGGAGGCTGCTGTGAGCTTCCCAGCAATGTTGTGGGGCTGCTGGGCAGCTGCTGCACACCAGGAGCCATCACTGCCTCTGTGTATGGACACGTGGACAGGAAACGCAGGCTGAGGTTTAGGGCTTCTCTTCGAAAAGCTGACTTCAAAGAATTTGCATCCACTTGGCTACAAAATGGCTAAAGGTGATTGAATGAATGCAAATGAGGCAACTCCTCATCCTGTATTTCTTTATCTGAGGAGCAGTTTATAAATTCAGGGTAAGTATATCTTTCTACTGGCTTTGCACAGTTCTACTCTCTCAGGGTGAATAAATTTTTTTGATGGGTGAGTTAAAACATCATTATTTTTTTCATTATCATTGTCATCAGTATAAATGGCAGAGGTGTAGGTTTTTTGCCCAAGCTTTTAAATTTTCATGACAATTTTACTAAGCTATTTTATACGTTATTAAGCACACTTGTGATTTGTTTCAACCTATACCTTAATGTGATGTTTTAAGTGAGTGTTCCCAGAAGAGGGCAAAGGGAGCCCATACGTGGGGGACCCAGCTGCTGCCTCGGGCTCCTCTGCGGCTGGGTGCCAGCATGGGCCCCGTGATGGGGATGGCCGAGGTGCCTGAGAAGGCATTTTTTCTTTCATAGATGTTTTCTTTCTGGTTTCTTTTGAAAATCCCAGCCTAAGGGATTAAGAGTGCTGATCATTCTTGAGAATCAGGACACCTGTTTTGCTAAGACTCAGAAGCAATGATATCATGAAAACGGTATCTGTGCAGTTTCTGGTGGGGAAAAAAAGGCTGCCTGTAGATTGAATCCCTTGTTCACCCAAACACAGGAATAATTCCTTCTTGTGGCCATTTCTAGAAGACGAGGTCACTGCTTGTGTTTATTTTTTAAACAAGGCTTTTCAGTGGGATTTTACAGATGGCAGGTTTTTGTGAATCATTGAAAGAGAGCAGGGGCACCAGAATCTCAGCACAACTCATACAGTAACATCTGACTCCAGGAGGAGCTGGACAGGGCCCTCCTGCTGAGCAGAAGTCTGTTCTCATGCTATTACACTGTTCCCATTAGTGCACTGGTCGTATTTCTAGATAAAATACTGATTTCTGTCACACTCAATGTTTGGGCAAATCCTCAGCTGTACAGCTGTCTGTCATCAGCGTACAGCTACAGATCTGCCTTTCTGAACTGATAAGACTGAACTTTTCAAATTTTGGGTTGGTGCTAAGTCTAAAACTAATGCAGATGGAATTTTTCAGATATCTAACTTTTTCTTGTTTGCAAAGGAAAGTCTCTGCCAGTAAATTTAGATCTCTGCTTTCCCAGTTATGTTTTCCAGAGTACATTTGATTTTTCCTTGTACCTATTGTCATTTAAAGGCATGTTGTCTTGCATGTACAAATCCCCTCTCTCTTCCTTTCTCACTAGCACTGAGATCTCAAAGACCTTCGCATAAATGACCAAATCTCAAGTATTTTTCTCAACTCTTGCTGAAGTTAATGGGAATTTTTCCTGCCAGAAAACTTTCTGAAATTGTCAGGGATTTCAGGACTAGATACAAACAGCCTTTCTAGGGCAGAATAATACATGACACTAAAGGCAGGAGCTGCCTCCTGTTCTAGCTGGATTCTATGATTCTGTGACGTGTTTCCAGTCTAAATATACAATCTTCTCACCCCAAGGGTTGTTCAATTTCCACCACGTATCTCTTCTCCATGTATTTCTGTACTAGGAAATCGACATGTGTTGCTGTGTTCCTTTACAGAAATGCCAGTTATCTATCAGGCTGTTCCCCTCCCCTTTACCTCAACAATTTCTTGTTTTTCTGATAAGAGATTTTAGGCAGAAAGGTGGTATTTTTTCCTTTCCTTTTATGCTGTACACTACGGTGTGTCCGCCAGGCCCTTCAGATCTTAAGCACACCATTAGAAAAGCCTAACACTCCGTATCCCAAATGGGTCACTTCCCAAGTCTACTGCTGAAATCCTTTTAGCTAATACTGTTCAGGTGACTTAGTACTAAATTATATTTTAGAAAGATATGGTCTGCCCTTTACTTTTTCATGGGGCTACCATTCAGTCAATTTTAAACCTGTAATTCTTTTTCAGAGTTGCCATGGAAACAAGTTAGTGTTCCACCGCTGCCTTGTGAAAACGAGAAGAGTGCTCATACATCATTTTACTGCTCCTGGGTCGTTATGTAGCATTGCTGTTCTGGGCTTCTCTTGTCCTACGCACGCGTTAGCGGGGGCAGAGCCCCACGCTGCTTTAGCTCTTCTGGCACCATGAGTCAATTAGTTCAGCCAAAGTCATATTTGAAGTATGAATGCTCCATTCGTTCCTTGCTCCTGGTGCTGTTAGCACCAGTCTTAATATATGCTCCAGTCTGGGGATTCTTGGCCTTTGAAGAACAGCTTTCCTGAAACTTGGGCTTTATAGCTTGCAGTGAAAGGCTTGTATTTCATAGCAAGGTTACATATGCATGTGCGGTACTGAGGTTAATACCTGAGTCCTAGGAGGTATAAATATACTCAGCATAAACAATATGTATTACAGATAGTTATAAGCACATCAGCAGATGATAGATGGCCATAGGCTGTGGTGGTAAATAACCTGTTGACCTGTTTGGCCATCATAGCAGTAGCTTGGAGAGGGATCGAAACTAGGAGTCTTTCCTTAACCTTTTGAAGTCACTCTGACTATGCTCTGAATAATAAACTTTACCAAACCCAAAAGATAAAAGCAGCAAAGATCAGGTATCTCCACTGACTATTTTTGTGTGTACTGGATGTATTTGTAGTCTCTATATACATTTTAGAAAGATATCTATAAACAAGTACGGATACAGTGTTAAATACATAAACCTGATATTCTATTTATGTTCTCATACCCTGCCTAACACCAGAAATACTTTGTGATGTAGTTAACACCCATCTTTTTTTTTTTTTAATCTTTATCTCATGAAAAGAAAGTGGGGAGGGAAGAATTTTGGATTTTTTTTTTTTTTTTTTTTTAAATATATTTCTATAAATTTTTGTTGAGGAAGGCAGGGTCAAAAAAAAGGTGGTTGTTTCTTTAGTTCATGCCACAGAGCAGTGATTTCTTGCAGACGGGTCTTTTCTCAGAAAATTAAAGGAAATATCTGATTAAGTTCTTCTGTGTGTTGTTGAACCTCTGCTATCATTTAAGATCACAAAATGGCGTGGGGTGCAGTTTTGGTGTTACTGTTTTACTGATGTTGGTCAGTGCTGTCACCAAGGTGAGCACAGGCATTGTTTGTAGGGAAAGGTGCCAACTGGAAAGCCCAGGCTTCAGTGTGCTCATGAGCATGGGCAATGAGCACATCCAAATAATGCTATTCCCTCTGCCCCTGAGGGAAAGCACAGTCAATGAGATACATTAAGATCTTATCTTAATCTTGTCATTAAGATGTTGGGTTTAATTTCACAGATCAGTGTTGATCAGACGTGAGTCACCTCCATTAAATACTTGTTTAGCAAAACTGATCCTACTGTTTTTGCAAAAAATAACAGGTAAATGAAAGCCATCGTGTGGGAGCGTGGCGTATGTTTGCTACAGCACATCAGCAAAGCTCTGCAAGTGACTGTGTAGCTCAGATGAGGATGGTGCTCCCTGTTCCTTTCTATTCCATTTTGTAACTCCCCTGGAGGTATAGCTTGCTTGTCCTAACACCCAGAGTATTGAGGTCAAGGAAATTTTTCTCCTGAAAAGCATTTTGTACTTCAGTGATTTTTGCCCTGTCTGCAGCGGTGAGAGGCGTGTCCTTTGCTTTAGGGCTATCTGGACATTTTGTACACTAAGTTTTGTGTTCTGGATGGGAGCTAGAGCACTCGTGGTTCACACAATCCCATCTGCTCTCTGTGTGGTGAGTTACAGCTCTTGCAGAAGCTGCTCTTTTAGATGTCAGTGCCAGCACTGTGATGTTCTGGGGAGTATGGCTACGTGCAGCCTTTGTGCTGAAGCAGTCCTTCTGGAAACCTGTCCGTGCATGGGCTTGTGGCTTGGTCTTGGGGCAGTGCAGAACAATTCTGCTGAAATGGTGGCCCCAGCACAAGGGGAGAGAGGGGAGACAGCACAGAGATGCTGGTCCTGCTGCTGGGAGCCCATTGTGTGATCCCCAGAGCACCTCCTTCCTTACTGGTAGAGTTTTATTTAGAGAACTGCACTGGTTTCTGTTGAGGTTTTTGTTCGTTGTCCATTTCAGCTGTTTGTTTCATGCCCAAAATCTATCAGGACTTTTTCAGCAGCATATGTGCAATCAGATGTGCCCAAGCAGCCCACCTGCTTTCTTGCTAGCAGAGGTGTATTTAGTCAAACTGCAGTGTTTCCCCAGGCTGTGGGAGGTTACAGCAGCCAGATTAGGAGCAGTTTCACTCCTTTACACATGATCACCAACACCTACAGGACTGTTCCCCACCAGCAGCCAGGTAAAGGCCCGCAGGCACTGTGTGCTGCCTTGCCTGCAGCTTGCAGCTGTGAGTGCTCCTCCTGCAGCCTGGTTTGGGAGCTCAAGGAGAAAAAATAACAGTCTCAGGTTAAGCTGAATGCCTTGGAAGTCGAGATTATTTCCTTATTTTCCAAGCATCTTCCTTCACTCTTAGTAATCTTGATCACCATGGTTCCCTAGATATCAACAGCTGCACCACTGTCTCATGGACACCAGCAGCAAAGTGAAGCACAGGGCCAGGTGCTTCATGGAAGCACATCGTCTCAGCTTCTTTATCTGTCCTCTGGCATGCGGTGAGACGATCTGAAAGTTAAGACTACCTGGAAGGCACACTGACTTCACCAAAATGAGAAGTTACTCATGTGAAAACTGCTCTTTGTCAGTAGTATCAAGTGCTAAGTATGCCTGAAACGCTTCTCTTTTACAGCAGCATACTGTAACTGTGGCTCTGACACAAACATTCTGCAGATGCCATGGACTGAGTGGTGAATGATGCAGGAGATTGTGTAAGGCAAACAACCTGAAGGATGTGTCATACGGATGCTGTAGTGTTAGATTTTGTTCAGTGTTTTAGGGCTTTCCAAGTCTTGGACCCAAGAACACAGAGCGAGGCCACACGCGAAGCAGCTGGGCAGCAGAACAGCTTGGGATGGGGCACTGCCAGGCCGCCTGAGCTGCAAAATGAAGTTTGCCAGCATCTAGGAGCAAACTTGACCCTTATAGAAAGTGACTACCTTCATTTTGTGATTGTAATGTACTAATAGCAACTCTTGGTATAACCTGCAGGGCTGGAAATAATGAGGGAACTGAATACAATACTCCCAGGGCATGGGCTTAAAGTGATAACTATTCAAGCGTAGCCTTTCACTAATGCAGTTGCTCTTGCACATCAAATAATGTCAGAAATGCCACACTTCATAAGAAAGGGCTATAAAACTTCATTGTGATCCCTCAGCCCAGAAATCCATGCTCAAAGGAGTAAAACGTGTTTAAATCTGCTGCATTACATATGGGGAAATGGACACAGGGATGAAAGATACCCCAGATCACCTGCATTACACAAAAACCATGTTCTCCCTAATCGGTGTTATTGCAATACCACATCGACACGCACTCCTGTTCTATCTCTACAACTTTGTTTCTGCAATATTATATTAGCCAGATAGGGCTACTGGAGGGCAGCCAGTAGAGTGATACTTAGAGAACAGCATGGATGCTTCTTACAGCATTTGGAAGCTTTCGCTCCAAGCAAACCATCTTGCAGTGAGCCTGATCCATCATGAGTTTAGCCATGTTGGCAGCCAGGGTAGCAACAGCTGAAGGAAATGCAAACACAAGCATTTTCTGCTCGGCAAAGGAATAGGATGCTGGAATGAGTCCTCAGCGCTGACTCTTGCAAGGAAAAAAAAACTGTTGTTTTCTGGCACAATTACTATGATAATGATAATGTAACAGAAGTCATACAAAGGAAAAAGAGCTCCGTGTTTTAGCAGCTAGCACAAAGTCCTAACTGTAATTAGCCATAAACTTACAGAAAACAAAGAAGCCCCCAACTAGCCTGACTGATCACACTGGGTTTAGGTCAGTTGCACTTCATGATCTTAAAGGTCTTTTCCAATCCAAACGATTCTGTGATGGAAGCAGGTGCTGTGCTGTGGAGGGCACGTTGGCTGATCAGTCAGTGTGGTAGGGCATTACAGACTCTATTCCAAGCAAACATTGTTGAATTTAATACTTCTTATATTTAATTTAAAAAAATAATTAAAAAAAAGCTATTGCACTCTCTTTTCATTTTTTTCTCATAATTGCTAATTGATCTTATAAAACCATTCATGCCTGATAATTCAGGTGAATGAATTTTCATGTTTACCAAAACTCAGTGGTGGCTGCCAGCCTAAAATAAGGACAGTCTTTATTTCATTAAGTTCAGGCAAGCTGTTGTTTGCAAGTTTGCTGCCACAGCGAAAGCAGCACTTCCCTAAGTGGTGTCAAAGCAGGGTTTGTGCTAACCCGGCAGGCAGCACCTCCCGGCCGCCCCGCAGCCCCGCTCTGCACAGAGCTCCTCTCCGTGTCCTCATGGCACGGCCTCGTGGGACCTCACCCAGGGGAGTGCTCAGCCAGGGCAAGTACAAATCATTCCTTGAGACTTTGTCCCCTTCCTTTCACGTTTCCAAAATGCCACATTTTGCCAGCAGTTGCATTGCATCTTAAATACCCAGCTTTCCAGTTTTCTCTCTTCAAAAATAGGCAAGTTCTTACTCTGCTTTAATGCCTGACTTGTGTTGACTTATTGGTGCCTTTCGTCTTGTTCATAAACACAACTGACTCAGCAGCACCCTGAGGAGATAGGTCCAAATTGTTATGTACGAATTTACAATGACCCTCCAAGGATGTTTTGCAGCAACTTTTTAAAAAAATCTATTTGCTCTTCTCTGCAGGTTGTTGTCTGCTGCAAATAATCCTTAACCTCCTCTTCCCTCCCCAAATAAGTAACCACAGTTTGCTGCAGTTCTGGCTCCTGCTATCAGCAGTAAACACAGCTTACTAAATCCCTGTTGCTGAGAGGCATTTCCCAGACACAGGGATCAGCTGCACTTCTTCATGCTTCACAGGACACGGAGGTGGGTTCCCCTGCCTGCGTCTGAGGAGAGCCTCCTGCTGCCTCTGTAGCAGACTGCTCGCTGCCACAAAAAGACAGGGGAGCCACGGGGACAGTGTCACACCTAGCCCACTCGTGTGATGTTGATAGGGATTCCTGCTGCTTGTCACAGGAGGAGGTGAGGGGCAGGATGTCCCCTGCCACCCTCCAGTGCCTGCTTCCTCAGCAGGTGCCTCAGCCTTCGCCACACAGCCCCGGGAGCAGTGCAGGCTGCATGCAGGCATTACGGCTGGAGCCCAAGTCTTACTCTCACCTTTCACTCCTCTATGCTCTTTTCTGGACAATATTCAATACTGAGGTGATCGTTTGCTCTCATATTTATTGCCCTTGGCTCTTCTTTGCTATATAAAACAGCTAATTTTCAAAGTCATCTTCTGACTTATATATGGAGATACAAGCTGGACACAGAAGTGTTCTGGGCAACGTTTCAAAGCAGTGGCAAGGCTTCCTGATGGCAGCTTCTGTCGCTTTTCCATCTTGCAGTAGCAATTTCTCTGATGTTTTGTTTCATTAAATAATACAAAAGAAAACTTTATTTTACCACAACTACCTACTGTCGGTACTCACTGAAGTAAGAAAAACAACAGTAGTATTTTTCCTGGGCTGTTCTCTGAGCTCAGAAGACAGAAGTGCGTGTTGGTCCAAGATCCAGCACTTGCTGCAGGTTGCCCTGGACATTGCTCCAGAAACAGGGCTCTGCTACAGCATCCAAAGATGTACATAACCTTCACAGAGATTTCTGGGTGAAACAAAGCCAAATGCTCAATAAGAGCTGATAGCAGGAATCTCATTTCAAACTCTCTCTCGAGTGGGTTAAATGCATCTAGTTGGTCACCTGCTGTATATTGATAAATTTTTTCATCTGGAGAGCTGCTCTGCTCCAAATAAGGGTCTAAAGTAAAGCTCTTGCAATGTCTACCTTTCAAACACTTTTTATTATTGCTGCTTTCTTTTATTACTGCTGTTGTCTTGGCACGTGGGAGGTATCATCACGGAGCGGGGTCCCACTGGGGGCAATCGCTCTGCAGCACAGGCGCTGCTGCAACCGCTGCCACTCGGGTGTTGCATTTCCAACCTGGCATAAAACTGCCACCAAGACTGTGGAGTCAGCATGGCAGAGAAAAGAGATGAAAGAGAAAACTGAGCCTTGAATCTCAAAGGGCTGTGTTATGCAATATTAACTCTTAAAAACCCTGCTTGGGAAAATCTGTTAGGAATGCTGTTCACCAGGCAGCTAGAAACACTCAGCTGGAGCCAGAGCAGCTTTCAAAGCACCCAGCCTGGGCCGGTGGCTGGAACAACAATATCCCCTGCCCTATGCAAACTGTGTCAGTGCAACAGAAAGCATCTTTATTTGCCACGTGCCTTTTTCTTTTTTCATACACTATCAAATACATATGGTTCTGTCATAGATTAGTGTGTCTGTATGGATATCTGCATCAGAATGTTTCATTTTAAGAAAAAAGTCATTCCAGACTGTGGCTGGACTGAGTGCGGCCATTAAGCGTTATACATTGAGAGCGTATTGTTCACTTATGTGATAATTTTACTCCCAATTATATCTGGGTAATGAATAAAGACAGTTAAGACTTTAACCTATTTTCAGAAACCAGAGTTCTATCAACATGCAGTTATTTATGCTAATGAAAATAATGATCTTTTTATAGTGCTTGTCACTGAAATGGAATGATGTCCTGCCAACTGTGCATGTTTGCCAGTGGCTACAAATTAATCAGCTAAACTGGAGTGGTAATTGGAGTAAAGACAAGTCAAGGGGCAGCAAGGCCAGCTTTGGCAGAATAGCTTTTGAAGAAGAATACCCTGTTCGGCACACAAAACAAAAGGACTTGTTTATATAATACTGTTGTTTAATTAAATTTAAGCAGCTGTTTCATCAAGAGGTCTTTGAAGATAAATATGGAAAGTGATGGGCAGGGGAATCAGAATGTGATGATGATTGTGTTCTGCTGGATTGCACTGTGCATTTAGCTCACACCTGCCTAATGAAATGATTTCAGAGAGCTCCTCATTATAGGCTGCAGACAGACACCTGAGAGTAACCCCTGCTGCTGGCACTGAATACACACAGGGACCACACGGGGAGAGGTTGGCTTCAGAGTTTGCTGTTGAGGCTGTTTAGCTGAGCTTGCACAAAGCATCCCCTGGGTGGTCCACGTGTGAGTGCCCGTCACAAACGTCCCTTTGTACAGGCACTCAGCAGAGAGGTGGCATCCTCAGTGTCCTTCCTTGGTCTCTTTTGTCTCCCTATTGTGCTCTGGGACAGTTGGGGTGAAGCTAAGCAGAGGTCCCTGATGGACATTTCTTTCCCGTCAGGGTGGATTCCTCCTGACAGCCGCAGCATTGCAGCAGGGAAGAAGCTTGCAGTGGATGGTGGCAGTCCCATAATGTGCTGTAAGAACAGAGTTGGGTGGTAACCTCTTAAGCACATCCTCCATGGGCTAAGAACATTTCTGTTCTCCTGGGAGCTGAGCTGTTCTGAGAGGTCCCTCATCTTCCCTGCCCCTCATCCCCGCTCTTGTGCCAGGAGCGGAAACAACTGCATGGGGCAGGGGATGTTCCTCAGGTGAGGGCTCAGAAACTCAGCTCGGTTGGGGAGGAGTAGGAACAAGGTGCCATGGGAAGGTGCCTGGAAATGTCATAGGAATAGCAGAAATCAGTAATTATTCATTACCATGACATTTTAAAATGCATTTTTAACCTCCAAGGTTGCAGAGAAAAAACTGAAAAAACCTGACACTACTAACCATAAGGCGGAGGAAAAATGGGCCAGACTTTTTGCCTTATTTTCCACAAACTTGCCATGATTTTCTGTGTTGACTTTGTGTTGACAAAAAATCAGAACTCTGTCCATGAAGAAGGTTGGGATCTGGCTTCCCTCAGTGCTTGGGCCAGTCTGCTGAGGTCACCTCTGGCAGGTGGGCATCGCAGCGGTAACCGCAGGCCCTGCCCTGACACAGGCAGAGGGGCCTCTGCTGACACTGCTCCTCTGGGTGCTGACGGATGTGTCTTTAACACACTTAGTAAGTATTTTGAATTTTGAATATTTTGAATTTAATTTATAATATAATATATTTATAATATAATTTATATTTTGAATATAATTTGAATATTTGAATATTTTGAGTTTTTGTATGCCCATTAGTGAAAAAGGCACATTTTCTTGAAGGGCCAGTTTTTGAGATGATGAGATCCTTAAGCGTTTCAGCAATAAAATAATAATTAAAAGCTGCCAGTGGTTGAAAATATTTTTGCAAAGGTTTTTATTTCATCCAGAAAATGGTTTCATTGCAGTCAAAGCACATTGTGGGAGCATTTCATTTAGACTTCCTTCTTTTATTTTCTTCAGATTTAAGGAATATTTCCTCGATGACAGATGTGAAGGTGTTTTGCTTAAAGATGAAAAATAAATTTCCAGGTTTTAATTTTCCTACCAAATGTATTAGAAGCAATTCACCTACTGTGAATCATGCAGCTATTTTGCCCAGGTAAACACACCGACACTCACACGATGAGAAACTTACCCTGCTGCAGACTCAGTGGGCTCTTTGCTTGTCATTCTTTCCTGTTTGAGAACCTCCTGTAACCCACGTGAGCCACTACTGAAGACAGAGGCCCTATTGCATCCCAGAGGACACCACAAGTCATCCTCTTGTGAAAGTCTTTCTTTAATAGGTCAACAGTTTTGATCTGTGCTGGGTGGGAAAAGACAGGAAAAGGGAGCTCACACTCTTTAAGCACTATTTAAGGAATGTTTAACCTGCTGTTGACAAGTCACTTATCATCAGAGATCATCAGGTGTCTTTGTGCTGCTGGACCACAAGTCCTATTTCTCTTGCCATACAGCATCACTCCCAGGAGGTGTTTTGTGACCCTTCCATTCAGTTTCCTCTGGTGGGTGCCCAGGGACGGAGCGGCTGCACCCTGCAGCCTGCAGGACGCTGATGTCCTTTGTGGCAGTGAAGGTGAAGTGGTGTAGGATCAGGCCTTATTTGAGCAAGGCAGCGTACCGTATCGTATTAAACTGGCACCCTGACTGCTTCCGTGAGCTTGGCCCTGTGAAGTTTTCAATAAAAAGTGCGTAATTATTTTATAAGGTGTATAAAGAGCTTATTCAAGGCACATGCTCATTAAGCCCTTTCAGTCATCATTAACATCAACCCCTAAAGGACAACAATGGTAATAATGCAACATAGGGCTGAAAACTGTGGCATTTAATAAGAGAGCACAGCAGAGTGATTTAGAAGCACTGAGCCTCCCTCTCAGCCTTCTGCTAGGGACAGGAGAACATGAATGTTTGGAATTAGTTAACAATTCTTATATTAAACATGGACTAATTTGGATGTTCAGCTTTTAATTGGAATTAATTTAGCATTCCAGCTTGATGTTGCGGTACAGATTGTAAGGACCCATCTCCAGCCTCACTGGGATGCCACGTGCAGGTGAGAGCTAACAAGGCTGCTGCCATGGGTTTGAGCATTTTGTGAAAGGCAGAGGCCCAGGAGCAGAGCCCACTGCAGGGACAGCTCTCTGGGTATCACAAGCTTAACAAAAGTCTGGAATTTTCTTTGTGGAAGGATGAGGAAGGAATAGGGGAGGTGGAGAACCGTTGGATGTGGTCATGTACTGCCAGTAGGGACACAGGGGAAGGCGCAGACTGCAGCAGCAATCCCTGCTGAGTGCTGCTCCTGTGTGCTCCCTGCAGCCCAGCCCCTGCCCTCCCAGCAGCACCCAGAGCACCCGCAGGCACTGGCACCTCCATGCAGCACATGTGGGACCCCATCCCCAGCAGTGGGATTCCCTCTGGGCACTGCGGGGCAAGGGGTGGGCCCGTAACTAAGGTGGGAATCTTTTTCCCTCAGTTCTGGCAGCACTGATGAACCTTTTGCACATGACTGATAGGTTTCATCCACGAGGGCCTTCTGGAGCCCAGATGGAAAAGCAGCGTTGTTTCCCCAACTGCCTCATCTCGCTCCCCAGCCTCAGCTCCCCGCTCAGCAGAGGCTGTGAATGAGAGCCACTCATCAAGCTAAGGAGCCAGCCTGCCGTGCCGGGCAGGGGCTGGCAGCAGCCATGTAAAAGAGATTGAATTCAGCAATGGAAGGGACAAGTAATGAGGGCTAGAAGTTGAACTGATGGGTCTCTACCCATTTGGTTGCTCCAAGGTCAGCTCCTCTTTTCTTGTTTCCTCTGGTGTATCTTTAATATCCTCCTTTCTGTCCGATACAAATCATTGATTCCTGCTTGGGAACTCAGCTCCTGGAAGCTTTTAGAGCTGGGCTGAAGGCTACAAGGTTACTGAAACAACAAGCAGAACCTGCTTTATTGCTAAGCATTTAATATCCTGTTTCCAGCGGTGGAGGCTTAAAGGAATAGTATGGCATGATCCTTCTGCCAGCACAGCCACCGTGCCTCCAGCATAAAAGAGAGGAGAGGGGAGGGTTCAGAACAGTCGAATAAGGAGACATCCCTACCGTGTTAGTCCTTCTTTCAAATAAACCTGCACCTCGAAAGCCATTCACAGTCAAACAAGGCCAAAAACTATTCTCACAATCATGTCTCTCTCACTCCCAATCCTACTACTTGCTCATTTCTTGCTTATGTGCAACGTTGCATAGTAAGTGCAATGAGATAAAGAATTGATCTTGGAATTGTCCACAAAATGCACACAAATTTGCAAATTTGCAGCACTATGCGAAAAAGAGCCTTCATATATACATCGTGTATAGTAAGATTTTTTATTATTTTTCAATAACTGATGCTGCTTTTCAAGCTCTTAGTTATATTTTATTAAACTCTTGCTTAAAGATGGAATGTTTTATTACAGGAATTAATTCACATCATCTGAAAAAGATTGTCTGGCTTTCAGGAAGAACTTGTGATATTCAAAACAGAGGTCATGTTCTCCAGAATTAATTTTAATTCTTTTTTTCTAGGATATGCACGCATTTGAACTATGCAGAGCTTTGCACGTTGCACAATCCCCACTGCTCGCCGATGGCTCTGCACTGGGTGCCAAGGTAAGTGCCGTATCGGTGCTGTAGGACAGGGCCAAGTGAGGAGTTGTCTTTGTAGGTGAGCATCTGGCTTGAGAAACGGCCATTTAAAGAAGACTGTGGGGTGGATTTTGCAATTCTGTGGGTTTGACTTTGCTTGTGGTCCCTGCAGCTCATCATTGTGTCAGCTGCATGGTGGCTGCCTGGTCCCAGGCAGTACAGCTCTCAGCAGCACTGCTGCCTCCTCGCTTCAAGCTTTTTGCTCTGGAGAGCCAGAGGTGATAGTTCCAACTAACGTGACTGACACTGCACCTGTATCAAAACCCACAGGGTCACTGCTGGTCTGCAGGCTCCACCCAACTTCTGTTCAGCTGGGGTTTTTTTTATAGAGCAAAAGACTTGTTTCGGATAACGTCACAATTGATATTCCAAACAAAGATATGCATGAGGTTTGTTGTAGCTAAAGGCAAAAATTTGTATTAATAATATTTCCAGTTTACCATTTTCCTTTCTGAAGGTGTTCATTTATGGACAGGCTGTGCTATATTTAGCAGTAAAAGTGGATTTGAAAAAAAATTACATTTTAAAGTAAAATGTGCTGAAAATTTATTTACCTAGAGAAATGTTTTTGTAGCTATGGATCAACAGGCAAGGGAGATCATAACATCTCAGGGTGCACTTGTGTGTGTGGAACAGTATGCATGGGGAAAAAAAGAGTGCTTAATATGTATGTATACATAGAAATCCAAGGAACAAAGACATTCAGGTTGAAACCAATGCATATATTTTTGCTTATATTTGCATCATACCTGGAAAAAAACATAAAAAAAAAAAAGCGATGACTAGAGAGGCACAGGTGCATGTGTATATGCATGCCTGCACTCAGGACTGATGGCAAAATGTCACAAATTGACTTTACCACTAAAGAAAAATCCTTGCATATTTATTGCTGAGTAGTTTTCTTTGCCCTTTGTTGGAGGAATTTTTTTCTGCTTGTAAAACTGTTTTAGCCACCGCAGCCACTAGCAAGTGCCTATGCAGTGAGGACAGTGCTTCTCCTGGTAACGCCTTGAAACCCAACAGGCAGCTCTCAGTGGGGGGCATTCTGTAATAGCTGGTTTCAGACGCTGGGTGCTTCCTTGTTTCCTCTCTGCTGGGTAGGCAATGCTACAGGCTTGGCACCATAAGCTCAGACTTTTATTCGGTTTGGCACTTTTTATGACTTTTTGATGCCTCCATTTTTCAGGCCCACCTTTAAAAGAAGCAGATTTTTCAGAGAATGAGCAATTAGCATTTGTTTGTCGGTGAATAAATGGATAATGTTTTCTAAATGTTTGCTGGTTTCCCACTGAAGTCCCCATTCATTTCCAAGGGCATAAGTGCTTTGAGCTGGGGCTGCCCTGCAGTTCTTCCAGCAAATGCAAACCAGCCACCACACTGCAGCTTGGGTGGACGGAGCTCTGGGCACACTGGTGGATGTCTGAGGGTATCACACAGGAGAAGCATCTCCCAGAGGATGTGTTTCCATTTCCTCCCTTGTCAGGTCCCAACATACATTTTTTTTGGAAATGGAATGCCTATCTCAGAACTTCAGTTTCTGTTATTATCATGGGGAAAAATACCTTATTTAGTCAATATTGGCAAAATAAACTAATATGTATTAAAAAAAAAAATCGGTTTTCTATGGGTTAAAAACATTCCTGGTTAAAGAGACACATTGGCACCAAGCACATCCATGCCATGCACTGTGTCTCAACACGCTGTTCGACTAGAGGTGATGAATAAGAACATATAAAGCCACAGTGACGGCAGAAGTAGCAGAAGTATTTGTATTTGGCTGTAGCTAAACTTGCCACAGCAGATGACTGATCCTGAGGGAGCTCGAGGAGCTGTTAGGTATTAGAAGGTCAGGTTTCTTTTGGATCTGGACATCCTAATTTAATTCTGGCTAATGCCTGATGCATGAATAATTCATTAGTATTTCTCAGTTTGGAACTAAACTTCTCAGAGAATTTAGTAAGTGTGTGTGTTGCTGCAGTAAACATATGCCGATTATTTTTTTAGAAGCTAGAAAATGAGGTTACTCCCAAAAAAGTGGGTAAAATAATTAAAATGTAAATTGAAATAAATTATTCACACTACTAAATTTAAATAAATGACTCGAACACCTAAACTCAATTAAGGCATGTTGTTAGTTAGAGTACTCGGTATTGTATAGCAGATGTACAAAGCCAAGAACTGGCACCAAAAAAGTGTTCAATGTGCATGAATGTTTTATAGGTAACGGAGCATATACCCCAAGGGCCTTAAATATTACATTAAATTATACATTTCTAATAAAGAAAATATAAATGAATATGGAACAAATGTTGACTTTCAGCTTAAAATACCAAATACTTCTTTGAGGAGCGAGTTTTACCGTTGCATAACAGTTGCAATATTATCTTGTTTAATGGCTTAAACACTGTTGTCAGCTAAATAGCTGTGTGTGTATGTATGAAAAGGCATAAGTGCCATTGGCAACTGTTGTGTAGTGTTATGGAAACCATTCTAAAATAAGACCGCATTTACTGTCACTTCAAACTCTTTTAAAATTTTAATAGAAATAACATATTTGGTAGAGGAGATTTAGTAACTTGCTGTAACTCCTTCAATTTTTTCTTTCTATGCCTCACTTGCAATCACAAGAGCAAGCTATAGTCAAACCCTACGTATCAGGAGGGAGTGTTCCCAGCTCCACAATAGGTGCCTGGTGCAAGGAGTGGGACTGAGGGGGAGGAACCTGGCAAGGACTCAATGTATCTTCTTTTGGTTTTATAAAATATCACATCTCCAAGGCTCATGTATATATATAGTATTTAAGCCTGCAGTCAAGCTTCAAAATAGTAAGAATTCTTTGTTCCTTTTTTTGGACAAAGAGGGGGAAGAGTAGCTGTTAGGGCACTTTGTTAATGTATTTGACATGGCATGCCATCGTGTTTGGATGCACAGCTCAGCTTTGGACTGGATGAGGGATGGAAAGTCCCAGGTGTGAGAAGTGAGGGGGCCCCTGGTACCCACTCAGCTCCAGCACCCGCAGTGTCCTGGGCTGTGGGGCTGGGCCACACATGGTTCATGGGCAGCTGTGAGGAGGCTGGAGCACAGCTGCTGTCCTGCCCATCTGGGCTGGGTGGGGGTAGTGATGTGACCACAGGGGTGCTGCTTTGTGGCAGGCTGCACAGCTCGAGCACTTTGCTGGGTATCCTGCTGTTTGACAGGTGAAAATATGCACATAAATCCAAGCACGTTCAGGGACAGGGCGGATACACTGGGAAAGAGCTTCTGAAAGATTTGTTTTCCTGAATCATTTGAAGTTAAGATGTAAGCCAGTTTGGGGCCTCTGCAAAGCAGCATCACAGATATTGAACTCAGCTCTAATTGCTTCTGTTAACCACCTAGTGAAGCCATTGCACATTAACCGTTTTCAATTACGACAGCTGTGAGAAAAGATCCAAACACAAGTGCAAGTGAGGAAAACAGTGTGCAGACATTTTAGTCCAGGGAACCAAACTAAATAGGGTTATTGTTCTGAGAAAGTAATGCTGGGCTTTAAGGAGAGGGAGCAGTGGGGAATATCAGCTCATTCTCTTCCTTGGCTGAGACAATGGGCAGCCTGAACCTGTTCCACAAGGACTCAGATATTTAGAGATTCTTATTCTCTCAGCCAGCAGCACCCCAACAGGAGTGCTGCAAATAACCCTGCAGCCTGCTCAGAAGCCAAGCTCGGTCCTTCACCTCCAGCGTTAGCACAGGTCTGAATTCAGCCCACCACAGAACTCAATGGGGATAGGCTCCCCTTGATGCCAGGCAACTTTGGAGCAGAGCCCATGGGTTCTAAAGGGCTCATAGAATTGTAGAATGGTTTGGAAGGACATTTAAAGACCTCTAGTTCCAACCCCCAGTCAGTAGATCAGGCCGCCCAGGGCCCACCCAGCCTGGCCTTGAGCACCTCCAGGGATGGGGCACTCACAGCTCTCTGGGAAGCTGTGCCAGGGCCTCACTGCCCTCATCATAAACATTTCATCCTTATGTATAAAGGAAGATATAACTCGCTAGGCCCTACAGACCCCATCGGACGAGTGATAAGAAGAGGGTTAATGCTCCTCTTCTCTTGGCAGAGTGCACCTCACAGCTGCCTGTCCTTGTTTCAGAGACTGCCAGGGAACCCTGCCATGGGGGAAGAAGGAGGGAGGGGAATCTGTGCCTGGGCCCAGCTGGAGCGAGCTGTGCTGTCCCACCGGGAGCTATAAAACTCATCTGGTGAGGCTGGCAGTTCTCCTGGTCTAACTCTGCATCAGATCTTTCCTGTAGGAAAGATGAGGAACCTTTACGGGAAAGGAAGGCTTTAGTGTCAGAAGCCAATGATTTAGTTTTATGAGTGGTTTTTGTTTATCTTTGTGCTGCCCTTGGCTAAAGAGAAAATTCTTAAACCAAGAACCAGTCTTGGCTTGGTTTTTGACACGAGTGGTAATAATTCAATTAACATGGCTATATGTAAGCAAAATTAAATCTAAGCTGGTACAGTATATACTGGCCCCTTCAGAAGGCTGGCTTTGTGAGGCCAAAAACATCAGGAGCAATATCAACCAGAAGGAAATAAGGCAGAAAATATGAGAGCTTTGTAAGAACTATATAAGAATATCATTATTTAGCAGGAGAAAGAAGGCTGTATCTGTACAGAAACACAACAGTATAAGCTCAGCATAATAAATCAAAAACCTCCAAAGCAGGAAGGGACAAAACAAGTCTTACTGATAAGGAGGAGAAAGGCAAAGGTTGATAGTTAGAGGATTGAAACTGTAGAAAAGTGACCAAAAAAAGAGGTAAAGAAAATTATTAAATGAAAAGTTCAAGCAAAATATTTTTGGAGTTTAAAAAAAAAAAAAAAAAAAAAAAAGAAGCACACCAATGGTCTGTTCCCAAATGGAAACAATAGATACTTCTTTTTTTCTAATAACGATGCAATAGAATTCAATAAAGATGTCTGTTCTGTACTGGGAGTAAAGGATGATGTATTTGTTATATGATGATGGTAATATACTTTCTATTCCTACTGTAACTAAAGAGGATATTAATCAACAGCTACTGTAGTTAGACATACTTAAATCAGAAGTTCTGGGTAATTTGCATTGAGGAATTTGAAAGCAGCTGGCTGAGAAGCTTTTTTGGCAGCTAATATTGTTTCTTCAGTAACCCATGGATAGGGGAGAATTCCAGAAAGTTGGGAGATTGTTCATTCCTTGTTAGTTTATTAAAAAGTTTGGGAAAGACAACTGAAACAGTAGAGTTTGACAGGCTGACACCAATATGGGAAAACTATGGAATAACTCATATTCAGTTCACAGAGACTGGATAATCATAGAATCATAGAATGGGCCAGGTTGGAAGGGACCCCAAGGATCACTGGGTTGCAACCCCTCTGCCACAGGCAGGGCCACCAACCTCCACATTAGGTACTAGATCAGATAATGTTAATCAACAAAGTATGGAAATCATTCTTCCTGAAGTAACTTTAAAATTCTTAGATTTTAAGTCTAGTTGACATAAGATAAATATATTTAGTAAATAAATGGCTATATTAGGCTTCAGTAAAACAATATATGTGGCAAAATAAAACTATGAATTTAAAAAGTTTAGAAGAAAAATCAGTAGGTGTAACAGAATAGAAAGATAATGTATTCTGTCTAACAGAATAGAAAGATAAATGATAACTTGACTGCAGAGGAAGTGCCTGGAAAGGGAAAAGACATGAACCTCTGCTGAACAATGAAATCTATAGCAGAACCCAAATTACTTCAACTTTGAGCAACCCAAATTGTGTATCTTCCAGGTATATATTTCAAGTTGCCGACAAGGAAGCTTCCTAAGCAGAGGGAACAGTTTAATGAAGGATGGGATGGTTTTCATCACTAGAAATCTTTATATTAGAGGTGGCTATTTTTTCTAACTGAGGCTATAGTTCCACTATCACAAGCGAAAGGTAATAAAGCAGACAAAATGTTTCAGGCCCTGCAGGAACTGCAGTTTGCCCCTGCAGCTCTGGATTCTCCGTTGGGTTACAACATGTGTATTACAACTGGAGATGCTCACCCTCCGCTAGCTTTCTTCTAATTGCTTTCTTTTCCCAGCATGTGGCATTGACTCCTGGAACGGTATCCAAAAAAGTTTATTTATAATGTAGTAAAAGATGCAATCTCAGTAGCTGAACCAAATTTACAGTAGCAGCATTTTGGATGTCATGGGCAACCTAATGAAACTACAGCACTCCAAGCTGTGTGAGTGATGCTTTGCTTGGCTTGAGTGTTTTTATTTGAACTCAAATAGAGTCACTTGTTTTGCTTCAAAGAAGGGCAGAAGTGACTAACTCAATAGCTCATGCAGAAGCTCCTCACACCAGCCCCTAGAAATTAATATTCTTCAATGCTAACAGATAAAAATTTCAGCCAGGCTTGTAAAATAAACTTCTGTCCCAGATGAATTTCACAGTTTCAGTCTGTGACTCTTAAGTGGTAAACAGATGCTGAGCATACGAGCTTTAGGGACGAATCAACTGACCTTTAATGATTCTTTAAGTCCTTTCCTCATTTTCCATCAATAGTATATTTATTGATCACAGAGCCGGCTGGTTCTGAATTCCTCTGGAGAAATTCAGTATCCAAAAGGCTAGGAAAAATCTTTAAAGTGCATAGCTTCATTATCTGGTCTGTTGTCATCAAAACCAAACCTCTGAAACTGCACTTTGCGGACTAAAAAGGAGTCTCTTCCCTTTACTGTAACGTCCTGGTGTTGCTAATTTGGTTTCAAAGGTAAAACTTCTTTTCATTTAAACCTGCATGTAGGTAGGTGACTCGGTGTGACTCACCAAACTCATATCACTTTTAGAGAACTAGAATGTGCCAATTCTTTAGGAAACTTCGATGGAGATTATCTATGAATTATGTCATCTGAGGAGACTTCAGTGGAAATGTCACCACTGTGATGCCTTACATCTGCACAGGCTTCCGGTGAGGACAGCTACCAAATGAAGGAAAGAAGGAATAAGAAAAGAGAAATATCTTTTAACTTTTTTTTCCTGCAATTACTTGGTCCATCTGTGTGTGTACGAGGTGTAGTGTTGTACCATTATTAGAACACTCATGTTCTCTTTTGATTTTAAGTATTCAGATGAATAAGAAAAACCAGCATATGCGGTATACATTTCATACACAGTTGCTGCTGAAAAATCATACACGATGCATATGGTACGTTATGTCATACACCATGTTCAGTATATGTTCAGCCTCTTCCACTAGTGCTTAAACTCCATTGCCTGATGATGTATTGTGATAGTACATCACCGGAGCGATGACGATCTGATGGTATATTACCATCATTCATTACTGGAATATCATCACTGGCATATTATTGCAATGTATCACCACAGCAGCAGCCAGCAGGAATACAGCTGCAAGAGAGAGTCGAGGTATATGTTTTATTAATTCCTAAGCGATAGCTGTAGAATTAGTAAGACGGAGAACCGGCGTACACCCATTTCCCTCTCTTTCGCATGCATGCAGCATAGACCACTGTATTTTGCATGGGGCTTTCTGCATAGCCTGCCTTTTTCCAAGAGCGATTCAGTTCCTTGCTGGAATTTTAGATTAGGACTCCCACTTTGAAATTTTGTTAGGAATTGTGAAATAACAACAACCAAGAGGAAATGGAAATTTGTTCTTGATTGTCTTGTGCTATTATCATTTCTGTCATATATATTAGGTTTATTTTTGTGGCCCTAAGTAGGAAATTGTTCTATATTATCCATGGAATTTTACAAAGGTTTATGAAGTGGGCATGCTATTAAAGTATGACGCCCATTTAAATTATGCCCATTTAGAGTGATTTTTAATTTTTTTAAAATTTTTGTAATTTTTTTCCGTCTATGTGCACATTTGAAAATCAGGTGTCCCAATTGGTTGAATATGTCAAAAATAAAGTATAAAACCCAGTTGTTATTCCTGCCACTCAACCGTTCAAATTGGCAAAATGATATCAGATATTTAAACATCGTCATGAAAACTGAATGTGCTTTCTCCCATCAATGTTAATTCTGCCTATCTCACCCTGCTTTGCACAAAGCAAGAGTATACTTACATTGCAGTATCTCTTTCACATTCATTGCCTGAAGGAATCCTGAAAACTCTCCTGCAAATGACCCTTGGATTTATTTCATTGTATCACCAGAAAATAATGTTTTCTGCAAGACTTAAATAGAGCAGCTTCTGCAAAGTGATCTCAGGATCAGCCTGTCTGATTCAGTCAGGACTGATTTAGTTAATGATAAGGCTCCTATCTGCATCCCACTGCGTTCAGATGGGGATATTGGATAACTGCAGTTCTAGCTACTCACTGGAGGGTTGTGTTATTCATCTCTCTGCTACTACTGGCCATTATCTATCAGTACATAAATATCTTCATCTTTTTTAGCATCATGTATTTTTAGGCTAAAAAAGGCTCTCTGATAGACCACTTCAATTTTCCATAGTTTATGTCTGATATATTGTAGAAGAACTGACATTAGGAATGAAATTTAGAGCTATGGCTGCTGTGCATTTAAAGATGTTGAGCTAGTTTCAAGTTTCTGCAGTAGCCAAGTCAGCCAGCCAGCTTGCTTGTCTGGTTGTGGGAAACACGAACAGGCAGAGCCAGGCAGCCCTGCAGGGTTGGTAAGATGCAAAACAGAACCAGAGGTGGGCTGTAGCAGCACAGCCCTTGCACTGGAATTCATTATGCTAAACCTAGCACCGTGGCAATAGGAATAAACCACACCCCTCAGATCAAACTGAGAGGAAAAAAGAATTTCAGAGGAGAAAGCAGAGAAACCCAGCCTCCTAGGGAGCTGCTGGGAGCCCTTTGCAGGAAGCAGCCCCTTTAGTGGCACACGTGGCAGTGGCCACCTCCTCAGAGCACCACTCGGCACTGAAGGCACTGGACATGCTAGGGATAGACATGAAACACCAAAGGTCATACCATCCTGTTTGAAAACAGTTTCTTGTTCCTGGACAGTGACTGTCAACATTTGGCTAAAATTTTCCCTTCTTCTTTGCCACAAATTGACTAATTTGTGTAGCAACTTGTAGACAGGAAGACAACCCTACATGCGCACATCGTATTATGTAGAACAAAAGTATATGAAACAGCAGCATCTATTCCAAATGACTGCTTCTTGATTACCTGCACATCCGCTGTTGACAAAAAGGGATTCCACTCAGCAGCAACCCTACCCCAGTGAGCAGTTTGGAAGCCAAAGTCTTCTTGCCAATTGTCAACTAGACTGAACCTTGGTGAACACAGTGACTTCCCCAGGACAGACTGCTATCGTAACAGACGTTAGTTTAGTCATGCTGCCTGACAGGTTGCAAAGAATTCAGTAAAAACTGGTAGAAGGGTACAGAACTAATGGAGATTTAATTTCTCTTTCTTCTTTTTGTATGTATTGGTTGGATGAAGGAGTTTAAGCTCAGGCTCAGATGTTGGTGTCATTCTCTGTCCATCAGTAGATGTACTCTTCCAATGCAGTGTGGTTTCTGTCATCATGTGAAAACATCTGGAGGGTGCTACACATTTTGGCATCCTTTCAGAAGGATGTTTAAAATCTTTTGTCTTCTTTCTCCTCAAAACCACAGTGCAAGACTCAGAAACATTGGGCTGGAAAATGAAGGAAGGTTCAAATGCAAGTCTGATTAGACTAAAAAAAAAAAAAAATTGTACACTGCTACCATCTAGTGAATTAAAACAAAATCTTCCTCTGCAGTAGGACAAACCATATCTACAAGTGTGAACCTTCACCACTGAAGTCACTGGGCCTTTTGCCATTGACTTTACTCGGAAGAAACCTTAATGAATCAAGCTATATTAAACATCAGGCATTTGAACTTCAAGTGCAATTAGAGAAAGTATCAAAGACTGTTACATATATTTGTGATCTAGATAATTGCCATAATTTGTCCAGGATAACATTGAACCAAAGGAATCATTAGTAATTACTGCTTTAAGGCAGTGTAAATGGGTTCAACAGGATGAAAAGGCACATGTTAAGACTGGAACAAAAGGAAGCCTTTTCATGGATACTGCATTTTCTGTTTTAAATGAATTTAAACTTTAGGAAAGAGATTTCAACAGCAGCTTTGGAAACCTCAGCTCTGCATTTATGCAAAGAATTTCCGCATTGTGTTCAGCCAACTTCTCTTCTTGTTCTTATTAGTGTTTCCCCAAAGCAGAAAAGAACAAGCCACTCCCATTCAGTCTTTAGTGCTTAATTAGACTGGCACGTGCCAACTGATCTCACAAGACTGTCACACTGAAATGTCAGTGCTAACATCCAGTGCTGTTAACATCCACATCGATTTTGACACATCCTCTTGCAGAGTCAGCTTTTTACTTACCCCAAAGGCGTACTTTCATTTATCATGTGAATCAAGGTACAAAGTGTTGTGATTAAATTATCTGTACCTTCATTGCCGTCCTTCCCCATCCTGTGCCAGGAGAAATTCTTTCCAAATTGATCTGCAGGTCAGATATGAATCCAGAGGATTTCTGCCAGTGCTCAGCTGCCGAGTGACTTCGAGCAAGGTCTGTGGCAGTGCTGGACGTAACGATGGCACATGGGAGTGGCAGAAGAAGGTTTTTTCAGCAGTTATGAAAATGAAGGTATCGGTTTCTCTGTGATTCCTGTTACCTACCTGTAAGCATAGCTGAGAAGAATGCACAGACCTTAATTACCTAACATTAACAATACAAATGCAATTCTATGCTATCACACATCACTTTCACAATATTTATCATCATTAGTCTCATATTACAGTTCAGCAAAGACCTTAAGTGTATTCATAGCTCAAAGCACCTGTATTTTGCCTTTTATTTCTCAGACTTAAAACTAGACACATTATTTGAGGCTTGGCCCTAGAATCTGATCTCACAGGAGCCCTACCTTCCCCACCTTCTGCTGTGTTTGTCTGGAGCTTGAATGTGTTTGGAAGGGAATCTTTCTAATCGTGAAGAAATCCTGGTTTGTTTCCTCTCTTTTGTTGGTTGCAAAGGAAATTTCTTCTGTTAAAACTAGCTGCAAAGCAGCTGTGCAAAACCTTCTGCAAAGCAGTTTTCTGTCACATAATACTGTTCCAGTGCTAATTAAATCTCCCATAAGTTTGATATTTTATAAAAATTACAATTTATATACTATAAAAATTATGTATTAGAGGAAGAAAGGAACTTTAACGTTTTGTCAATGTTTCTTTCATTTTGAAAAGAGTTTCTTAAATAGTCTATACTGTTAGAGAACACAGCATTGAAAGCAAAATCCTATGGTTTTTTCTGATATTTTTGTGCTGTAGGTTTTGATAATGTAGGGGTCTCTTTGAAAACCTAATTTTGGTATCTTAAAATCTTCTGGGAAATCAGTGTGTACAATCTTCCTCAAACAATCTTCCCAAATTCCTTAAAAACCCCACTATAAAGGTCTGCTTCAAGCACATTAAATACACCCTCGCAATGGCTGATGCCATTTGGTTCATGGCAGCACCAAACTGTTGCCTCCTTCCTCCCAAGCCTCCTGCAGCGGCTCGCCTGTATTCATTTTAACTTGTACTTCATGTTGCTACATAAAGCATTATTTTTTCTTTCTTCGGGGCAAATGGATGGGATCGGTGCAGCAAATGATTTTGAAATGCATCTTAACTTCCAGATCAGCCTTTGAGAAATTAATTTCCACTTAGTTTTTGGAGTTGTTCCAACTCATCCTCATGAGTGAAATATGGGCATCAGAAGGTGGAACAGAAAATACAAAGCTAATGATCTGGTTCATGTTAGTTAGTTCTCTCTTAATCCTTTGAAAGATTGCATTTCCCGTCCCTGGAATTTCCTCTCACTGATGGTTTTAAAAGAAACAAGACAATATTTGCCATACATTATGTATCGAGATTAACTCAAGAAGCAAAGATGATCTATTCACCATCCCTATAAGCCTCTCATAATTAGGTCTACCCGCTTTCAAGGACAGGACTGTCTTATGCTTAAGAATAAAAACTCCCACTGAAATTTAAACTGTTTCTCAGAGTAAGCTGGAAAGGACAAAGGGATCCGATCTTCACCCCTTACCCACCTCTGATTTGCTCCTGAAAGATGGACACTGCTCCTTCCCAGCCAGCCTCACACCACAGCTTTCTCCAGTTCTGAAGTGCCCTCAGCCAACAGCAGGGACTACATTTTATTTTCTTCACCTCAAGCTTCTCAAGCTTTACAGGATTTTCATTTGAGTTTGTTTGTTTCTTTGTTTCTTTGTTTCTTTCCTGGCAAATCTGCGTTTCCTTCAGCTGGACCATCTGCAATGACTTTTGCTGGAGGACCCCTCAGGAGGGGGAGGACCCTATGCTCCTTTTCAGCAGTGTTCAGTGGATGTTGTGTTAGGATATGGTGCAACACAATGAGGTGGCAGCTGATCTTGTGCATAGCAGCATCTTGGGAGCTCTGCATTTCCAAATTATTGGGATTAAGAGTGAGTGATACAAGACCTGTTACGAAGCTGAAAGCACTGTGGTGTGGTTCGGTGGCCCACCAGTTAGATCAAGCCTGCAGGAGGCTTCCCTGTAGTGCACCAGCATCTTCCTTGCAGCGATGGGGAGCCACGAGTCACTTAGAGGAACTTGTCCGAATTGCTGAGCATCTTCCGCCTGCCCACAGGCTGCTGCCATGACACAAACGGGACAGCAGCCACCTCTGGAAGAGAGGAGTTGGCCCTTCTGAGCACCTAAGTCCAGCTGTGATACAACATAGTGGTACTGATGGAAGTTAGTAGCAGTACTGCTATGCAAAGATAATGAGCAATATTCGTTTGATGTCTTGAAACGAACAGTAGATTCACAGAGATAGCCAGATATTCTGTTTACTTGCAAATATTGGGTGGAAAGGGGTTGTATTTGCATTAAACCATCTCAGACATCATATTTTTCCTCTTATATTTACAGTGCTGGAGAATGTCTTCAAAAATTCATCCTCTTAAAGAAATAACATTGTATCAGTTAGATAAAGAAGGGTAAATTTGAAGAGACAGTTTATTTAATTTTCTTCCAATAGAATTGCAAGCATTTCATTTTTTTCTGCTATTATTTCAAATGTTGGCCTGCAAAATTCAGTCCAGCTTCCAGTACTGGCGCTCAGAAGCAGTAAAGAAAAGAAAATGTATTTGTTCATTTCTAAATAGTAAGGAAGATTTGGGTTTTAAAATGGATGAAAGTTTTTCGAGAGCAGCTAATTTCCGTCTTTGTTACCGGGGATCAAGCTTTAGTGTGGGGAGACATTCATCATTTCTCTCAGAAAAGGTAGCTTGTGTTCACGTTTTCAGAATTTCTCATCTTTCTTCTCCCCCATTAGATTATACAGCTGATGGGGCTCTTAGGCTATAAAATAAGACATTAAAGCAGAGCGCCTCTGTTTGTCCTACTTTCTTCACTTTTCTACATTCAATTCCACACTTAATAGCAGGGAAGACAAAAGAAGGAGACATTTTCAATACCCAGACCCTAATAATATCCGTCTGGGATTACCTGCAGCTCAATGCATCATTCAAAAGCAAAGATTAAAAGTAATAGTCACGTTAATATTATTTCACAATCCACAAACATAAATCCTCATTTGTTATTCATGAGCTTATCACACACACCTCTTAAGGAGCAAAATACTGCAGCATGTGCAGAAAATGGCAACACAAAGTAAACAGTGAAGGAGAGGTAGACAACTTTATAGCTCATTTAAGGTAAAGATATTGCAGGTGTGTTTGCTAACGGAGTACAAGTGTTCCTGCTTGGCTGTGATGATGCACCATGCGGTGGCATTTATTATCTCCATAGTCATAACTTAGGCAGATCCCAGTCCTTAAGTGCCCGCAACCTAAGTGTGCTGCCTTTCTGTGATGGGTGCTCGCAGAAATCACTTTTCTGGAGGGAGTCTGAGGTGCTGGAGGGTACCAGTGCCTTTCACCCCTTCATTTGGGGTGGCACACCCAAGCCATGCACTGAAGGAGATAACAGAGCTCCTTTCTAAAGGAAGCTCAGAGCTAACTGTACTTTATGCCCACCACCTAGCAGGATATTTCTGCTTTCTACATAGAAGTGAGCTGCTGACCTTGAGCACTGTGAGTTTGTACCATGCTGCTTTCTGCACACAAAGCAATGCACAGAAACCTTGCAATGGGCAGGGGCTGCAAGGATCACTTGCAGGCAAGTGTAGGAGGCTGCTGTCCTGACACCAGAGGCCAATGCAAATTGAGCACTGTTTTTATTTCACAAGCGATCTCCTTCAGGCGCTAAGTCATCGCTTCAGTGCTGTGAGCTGGACTGCTCTGAGCTGAATTGTCCCAAGCACAGCAAGCAGTGCTCCGTGCGTGGCACACAGATCGTGTTTGCTCCGGAGCCGTGCAGCTGTGAGCCACTGAGCATGAACCCCAGCCCGAGTCAGCAGGCGCAGTCCTCTTTGTGGTGGTTACTGTAGAAACAGAAGGGAAACTTTTACCAATGTTTCTCTCTTATTTCCCAATAAATAGCAGCATCTCCCCTAGAAACTATATCGATCTGGAGTTGTTCAAATAACTACTATTATAGAAGTAGATGAACTCTCCCCTGATAGACCCGCCAGACTCCCTGCTGATGAGAGCCTTCCATGCAATCCATATCCACAATTGCTTTGAAAGTAGAGGACTGGCTGCCTCTCTTTTCCCCCTCCAGCTATATCCCTGTAGCGTTTTTGGTTTCCTACCTCTATTCTTTTTTAAGCTGATACTTGTTTTCAGAAACTGCTCGAGTTGTGACAGAAACTTCTGAGCTATCCCAGTAATTGGCCTGCCTGCGAGGGAGGGAGAGGCTGAGAATGACAGCGAAAGGGAAGAGAACCTTGAAAAAATCATGTCCTGGGAAGCTTCTATCACAAACAGTCGCGTTACCTGAGGTTGCCACTCATGTGTGGTGCTCTATACGAGTATTGGCTCCCAGCTCGGTGTCTTCTCATAGATGCATAGATACAGGTTTTGACTTTATATAATAATCCTATTGCATAGGTCTTTTGTATTTCTGTAAATATGGCAAACCACTTTCTCCAGCTCAGAAGAAAAGCCATTAAATAGACAGCTGGTTTAGTGGGAGTGTTACAAGTTTACTGATGAAGAATCAAACAGTGAGGAGCTAACCTAAGCAATCATCATATTAGTATTTCTATATATTCTATATATATTTCAATATACCTTCTGTATGCATTTCAATATACCTAACATTCATCATGTACTAAAATATTTTATTGTAGATAGTTTACCAAAAAAAAGCACAGGCCATATCCTCAGACATCACAAGCCCACAAAGTTGTGCTGATTGCACTGGAACAACTTGGCTTCATGGAGCGCAGACTCTGGCCTGCAGTCTATCTGTCCTCAGTGGGGGCAATTTGTGCTTTGCATACCTCCTAAAAATAATTAATTGAAAGCTGTTTGGTAACTTTCTCAACAGATGGGCAGCACAGTCCACCGCCTAATTTCCTGATGCTCAAGGAGTGACCTGACTGAGCCAGCAGAGTTCTTAATACTTCACCACCTTGACATCCAGGGAGAGAATGAGGCATCCAGTTTGTAGATGTGTTTTTGTTTTCTTAACTGTTTAATGAAAGAGACAGAAAAGCAGTGCTGCTTCTGCTCTCCTTTTGTTGTTACTGCAGGGCTGAAGGATCTCCTCCTGAGCAGGCTGATGGCACGCAGTAATAGCATGGCTGACCTGGAGCTGTCAGCTCTCCCAAGCTCCTGCTCAGTCCTGTGTGGGCCCTGAGGCCGCGCAGCATGAGGTGTTGTGCTGGGCAGCACCAGCTTCCCAATGGCAAGCAGCCACCTGAGCCTTCCTGCAGCTCCAGCTAGAGTTGGGGTGATGGAAGAATGGGTGTATTTGTCACCTCTGTGTGCAGGTAACAGAGTGGATACTTTGCTGCTGTTAGCTCTGTAGCTGTCCTTAACCACGCAGGAAGCTGGGTGAGCGGTGGAAGGTTTTAGTTGTTGCTGAGTGGCTCTTCACTAAGTCATGGACTTCTCAGCTCCTCACAATTCCCCGTCAGTGAGGAGCTGGGGATGCACAAGGAGCTGGGGGGACACAGCCAGGACAGCTGACCCCAGCTCCCAAAGGGATATCCCATGTCGTATGGCGTCACGCTCAGCAATAAAACCAGGGGGGGACTACCAGGGGCTGCTGCTGCACAGGAGCTGGCTGGGCATCCATCAGTGGGTGGCGAGCAATTGCATTGTGCATCACTTGTTTTGTACATTGAATTTTATGTAGGAATTTCGGTGCAAATAAGGGACAGGCAGACATAGCAATTTTTGGTAAATTCAGTTTGGCACCTAGCTCTGTAATTTATTTGATGATGGCCATCACATATGTTATGCATAACTGAGTGCACTTGTGTGTGCATGTGTATATAATACATAACTTTTTAGCTTGACAATATTGATTGAAATCCTTTCAGTTTGATGAATGAGTGCATTATGCAGTGAACAGTGAAACTAGCCTTGATGAGTCACTGGCAGGATTTTCCCAACTTCGTGAAGGCGCCTTCTCCCGTGGGCTAGAAGTCAGAAATGTCCTCCCAGCATGTCTGCTCAAGCTGAGTTTTTGACTGTGACAAGACAAGCCCAGATATTACTTCAAGCCTGTTGATTCCTCCCACCTCTTCAAATCCCTCTACGCATACCCTGGTATACACGTGGAGGATCAAGGGATGGAAAGTCTCTCAGGGTTCATTCGGATTTGCAATGCAGCTCTTTCATGTTAATTTTCCCTTTCCTTTTTCTTCACCTCAATTCACTCTGACGTCTTGCCACAATATTGTCAGTCTCAGAGAAAACAACAAGCCAAAGCAGATGTGCTGAACACATGGTCACCAACAGGAGCAGTTCCCAAGCAAAGTTAGCATGTGAAATCATTCCAAAAGAGGGATGTCTTATCCAAAAAATAATCTGCATCTGCTCCTGTTGTTTGGTGGATTGAAAAAAAACCTCCGTGTCTGAGCTTAGAGTGTGAATTTATTCAACATTTATTCAAGTTAAAAGGGTCATGACAGGCCCCTCTGATACCATCACAGTGGATTTCTCTTTTTTTGAATAAGAAAGACCTACAACTTTCCTAGTGTTTTTTATGAACAGAAAAATATTGCAAAGACCCACCCTTTATGTTCTGGTGTTACAGATGAGCAACTCCAAATTTCTGCAGGTACTGTAAGAAATCAGATAAAAAATATTTTTTCAAAGAAAGATGTGGTTTTGCTGTGGAAAAAAAAATGCTCCTTTGCTTGTAATGTTTTCCTGTTCATTCTAGCTGAATCTTGAACTTGTCTGTGAACTCATCTGAAGGCAATGGGTAGAATAGCAATCGCACCTTGTTGTTACTTCTGCTCCTTTTGAGATCTGTAGTTACTAAAATGGGAGAATATGAAGGAACCCCTTTGAAGAGTGAGACACATCTGGCAAGCTCTAAAAATAACCTCAGTATTCCAAGGAGAGAGCACAGAGTGAAGATACGTAGGTCTGCTGAAGAAAGATGAACAGGCATCTTTCTAGCTGAATCCTAGCTGAATTTTTAGCTGAAGTTTTGTAGTGGATAAGACCATTAGCTGTTTTCTTTGATAGAGGCCGTTACTTCCCATTTTTGCTGTTTCTGTAGCAGCAGCTTTAGTGTAGAAGTCTGTTTCTGGAGATGGTTGATTTCTGCAATGCAAATAAAGCAAGCACCGCAAAGCATAGCAGTGAAAGGAATGTGATAGAGAAATCTACGTGTGTGTTTGGGAGCAGGAGTGGCCAGAAGGCTCAGGTACTCAAAATATGCAGCCTCTGAATTTATGACTTGTCCAACTTCAGCACCCTGAGAGACTCCCCTATTGCTGTGATTTGATTACCCATACATTCAGATTGAGTATACACCACCTGTTAACGTACAGAACAAAACACTTCCACCAAGAGCATTTGGTAAATAAATGACTTGGAAAATATTATTAAGCTCAAAAACAACATTTTAGCATGTTTGATTTGCCACCAGATGCTGTGGGACCTGAGAATAAAATACAGGGCAAAGGCAAGTTTTGTTGTGAAATTATGGTCCGAAGTGAACACAAGGCTCTTATTCTACCCTGGACTATGTTATTATGCACAATAAACCCAGCCTGTTCATTCACAGAATGAAAGCACCCCTGCCAGTCTTTGCCACATACCTAATGAAGAATATTGTGCCTCGTTCAAACAGCAAAGAACGTATTAATGTGAAACTGTTTATTGCAGTGCACTGCGCTGCGTGCTGGGGCAGGCTGATGTACAGATAAGAGGCAAAGAGGCAGTGTCTCCTTTTGAAGACAGCTAATAAGCCTTCAGAGATTGTTTCTTGCTGGGAAGATGGATGCCACTAAGAGCAGCTGATGTAATGATGCAGACAAAACTTTCATCTTTTTGCCCCATTTTTCTTCTCAAGTTGAGGATAAGAAGAAACTGTTACTGTAAACAAGCAATAACATTCCTCTTAGATAATGTGAGTTCAGCAAACATGTATAGCACTTCCAGTCTTCAGAGTTCCTTCCTTTAACTAATAAACATTTGCAGGTTTACTTTGAGAGTGACAGGTGCGTGGGACTCTGGGAAAATTAAATTAAATGGGAGTAACATGCCACAGACAGTGGTTAGAAATGAATAATGACCATTGAAAAGAGACAGCAAGAGCAGTTCGAGGCCAGCTGTCTTCCCAGATCACACTGCTTGGCACCTCTTCACCCCAAGCTTGATCTGAGCTTTATTCCAGACCAAATTGTTGGGGGAAATAAGACCACCTGCAAACACACAACAGCAAAGTGAACATGCAAAACAGACCTAAGCTACAATGAAACAAAGAACCTCACTGTAGTCCTTGCTGTTTTCCAAGCCATAGTGTACTGCACTCGGCGTCCCAGTCCCCAAGACAGATGATGCTAAGAAAGCCTATTTCTTGAAGTACCCAAGTTTTAAAGTTACCTAGTGACTCGGGGAGGAGAGATTTTTTTTCCCCTTTTCCTTTAAAGTGAGTGCAAGACGAGGTTATATGACTACTTGGAATCAGTGCAGGTTCTTAATGATGCATGAAATGAAATATTGCTGTCCAGTGCACAGTGACTAGTCAGTCTTCTGCTTTATGATAGATACATCCCATGCTGAGCTGACAGGGGAGGAACGCCCCACGCACCAGCTGCAAACTCTGCCCCCACCCCGCTCCGTGCTTTGTGTCAAATGGGCTGCTGTCTGCTGCTGCTGCACGCTCCTCTCAGGGCTAATAGAGCTGGCAGCCAGTGAAGTTGCTCTAGCCAAGAGGCAAATAGAAAGCATTTTCCATGTCATGGTCCTTGCTTTGGGGAAAAAAAAAATCATCGACCTTATGGAATTTCTTAACAACTACATATTTTTATCTGGGACCTCTGCAGCCTGGGCTTGGATTATTTGTACGTGGTCCTCCAGCTTTTTGCCCTTTCAGTACCTATGGAAACATTACCAGATGAAGCTGGATGCAGACAGATTAAAGCACTGCTCAGTCAGGGCCAGTGCATCTGTAGTTCAAATGCTGAGTTTCTGAAAGTGTTCTTCTGTCAGAAGCAGCAGCATGGAAGGGGCTGAGTTACTGCTTACAGAAGATGGAAGGAACATACTTACAAGTAAGAGACATATCCTGGAGCAAAGAACAGGCAAACAGCCTGCGAGTAGAATATAAGCTGACTGTGGGTTTCTGTTGTTTTAAAAATATGTGATGCTCTATTTTAAATAACTCCTTCCCTTTCACTAACTGCTGAAAAGGTAACTCTGCTGGGCTGCTTACCCGAGCAGAGTGACCAGCAAAGGTAAAAGCTTCTGAACAGTGTCTGCCTCTTTCCGAAGGGAAAATGTCCCTCTGGAATTGTGCCCACAGAAGATATTAGTCTGAACAGTTTGTTCTGCTTTAGTTGTGCTTGTTTTCTTGTGCAGACAAGTGGCATAATCTTTGTCGCTCTTGTGGAGGTGAATTTGGTATGAGAGAGACAAGAATTAGGGAAAAAATAAATGAGAAAAGTGTAAGCTTCCCTTCAGTAGAGTCCTGCAGCCAGGCAGGACTGGGTCAGTTCTGGAAGGAGCACACATGGGAAAAGCACTGTCATGGGGCGCTGGCAGCTGCTGCCTTCTACTTTGTCTATCCCAAATCAGCTTGTACTGCTTCATCAGCTTGAACAATCAGTGGTGCAGCACTTAATGCAGCAAGATAATCTGTTTGTGGTGCCTTTTATATTCAGTAGTACACATATTTCCATATTCCTTCTGTTTCTGTTGATAAATAATCTGGATACTAGTCATTGCCCTTGCCCAGGCACAAAGGAGAGTGCAAGCTCCATGCTGTGCCTCAGCTTTCCTCCTCATCAGCTCTGTTCAAAATAAAGATTTTGACAGGAAAAGGACACCGAGAGCTGCTTGTCCAGTATCCCCTCTGCGATCAAATGATTACACTGGGGAGGAGAAAAGGAGGGACAGCAAAACCAAACAGCAGGGAAACAAGACCTGAGAGACAAGAAACCTTTTTGCCCCAGGACAAGTGGAGAAAGCCAGGAGAGGAGCTGTTACTGATCCACAATTTATTCTTTCCCATCCTCTGCCCAAGGAAGATTGCAGTTTTACCATCTTAGCCTCCAGTGTTTCAGTCTGTGTTAATTCTCTCTGCCTTCCTCCCCGCCCCCATCAACTCCTACACACCCGACTTAAGCTGTATCTTCATCTTTTAAAGCAGCTTGAATCGCCATTTCAGACCCTCCAGATTTATGGTTAAAATTAAAGTTTTGGCAAGCTTCTGTCACCGCATTGCCCATTACTGTGGTACAATATAATGTAATTAATGTTTTTATGTTTAAGGAAGAAGAGGCACATATGTTCCTCAGCTGCTGATGAACAGATTTATAGGTAACACATCTGAGTCAGTGCCCGTGTTTAGACATTACCCTGACAGATCACTAATCATTTTCTAAAAGCTGTGCACCACTGCCCTGCTTCCCTAGATTTGCAAGCAGGACTGCACTGGGATACCATAGCGAGATGATAGATTTCAGGTGACACAAGGGGAGGAAGCAAAACATCAGTAAATGTTTCAGCGTATCTATCTCTTCATAAGCAGATGTTCTTGCTTAACACGTACCATTAACCCAGAGTACAGTGTGTGCTTTCTTAAAGAGAAACCCAGCCTGCTGGGTAGGTGGCTCACAAAGCCTGCACTCTCGCCCCCAAAACTTCAGTCCTCTCCATGCGAGAGTGGCAGCTGCCGTACCCACAGCTCCTCAGGAGAAGTCAGCTTGTGACTCACATGGATCCCTTCCATTCCCTCTCCCTATTCCCATTTTGATGAGACTCAGCTGGGGGTGCCCATTTTGCAGTGCTGGCACAGGGAAGCTGGCTGGGGCCCCAGCAGGAGGGCGGGACGAAGAGCTGGGTGCAGCCATCCCCGCTGCTGCCTCAGGAGGGTGTTCTGATGGCTGACAGAGCACTGCCCAGTGTCTCTGCCACACGACAGAGGTGTGTGTGTGCATCCCTGTACGTCCTCCAACCATACCTGCTTTCCATGATGTTCCTAAAAACTCATGCCAAGATATGGCCCCGCCGTGGGCTGACCTTGGTGGCTGCCAGCCCAGCCCATCTCCCATCCCCTCCTCGACAGGACTCCTTCATTTCTGCCTCCTCGTCCCACCCAAGCAGTGCAGGGCGGTGGGCAGGCCATGCTCAGGCCATAACAGCTCCTCCCTGCCACCCCCCGTCCCCACCCTTCCCTGCTCCTGCAGGATTGCTGGAGTGGGAGCGGAGCTGGGAAGGTACAGCCTAGCTAGGACTGAAGCACAGGGCTCTCGGGCACCTTCTGCACTCTCACCTGTTTGCACTGTGAAGAACTTGCTAGAAAGAAACTGATAACTTTCCTGTTAGTGAACTGAAAAAAATACAAAGTGATTTCAGTGAGAGAAACAAACCCACGGCAGCAGAGAAAAACAGGCGTTTGTCTCTTTTGCACCCAAGTCAAGTTCATCTTTGTTGCCTTTTTGGCTTTCTTTTGGTTTTGGATTTTTTTTATTGTGGTTGGTTTTGTATTGTTTTGTTGTTTTTGTGGACTTCAAAAAAGGAAATAGGGAACGTGGAAGTTATTTTTCCCCTCCATTCTGTCTCTAGGGAGGATGGGGGAGCTCAGAGGTGAGGGGAGGCTTGGGCCTTGCTGCTGCCCTTCACATCAGAAAGGGGAACTCCTCTTTGTCTGAGAGGTGTGAAGCTAAGCTCTCTGTGAGGGATTTAATTAGCCTGAAAACATCAGTAAATCCTCTCCTATGCTTATAGCTAGGGGCTGCTCCTGCGTCTTGGTGAGTCATCCTCTGCCCCAGCACAGGCCGCCTCTCAGAGCCCACAGCGGCCGTCTCCAGCTGCTGACTTAATGGCATTAAGGAAAAATAGCTCAGTTCAAGAAAGGCTTTGCACAGAGCAGATTTGTTAACCTGTACGAAAGCCCATTCTGGGCACTCTTGTACAGAATTAAAGTGGCTTTAATTCAAGTTAGTGTTTGAGTTAAATCTAAATTAAATTTGAATTTAAATCATTAAATCTGCACAGGGATTTAGTGCGGTTTACATAATCAATTTTAAGTTCATACCCTTCATTAATTTGGATGACTATCATTCAGTCTTTGCTTACTTAAAAATAGGTCTAATGCATTTATTAATATTGTAATACTCAAACTGGGTTATTCATGGAGAAACAGGGAGTCTGAGCTTTCTTTGAAGTTTCACAAAACAAGAGTATCTTGCTTAAGGAACTCATTTTGTTCTCATGTATGTTAAGGGCAGGAAGGGCTTTCGTTCCACCTCCAGAGTGGCTGTGCTATCCCAGCCAGTGTGGTTGGCATGAGGAGCAGGGCTCTGTCTACAGCAGCTCAGCTCGCGGCTGCCTGCAGCCTTCATAGGAGAAGTCCCTGCTTTTTCCCCTTCTCCATGAAGTGCCAGCCATGTTTGATTAAATCCCCACCTGTCACCAGATTGCAGAGGAATGCAGAGTGGATTCATTTTGCAGTATCAGAACCAGCTGCTCACAAAAGTAGCTTTCACTCTCCCCAGGTCTACTAATCATTCCGGGAGACAAGCATAGAAGAGGATATCTCAGCTGACACCGGAGAGCACAAATGTTGACACAAATATGAATCTGAATTTTCTGACAGTAGTTGATTGTGTTGCTTTAGAAGGTTTAACAGACATGCCACTCAGCCGACAAGACCCTGCTTAATGCTTCACTTTAAGTATTTGTATGATCTTTGGGGTTGTCAGTTCTGGGAATTACAGTTCTTTGAGAGCAGTTTTGGCAATCTCCCTCTGTGTTACATGAGGAAAAGTACAATATCTGCTGCTGCTTCAGGATGGCCTGCTGGTAATCTGAAATCATACGGCATCTACTTTCAAGAGTGGTCAGAAAATCTTTGTTATGATTTCCCTGCTTTGTAATGTCTAGCTCTCATTGCTGGCAAGTGTTTGTTGTGCCGACCAGGTGTGTGCAAAGCAGCAGTTGTGTCACACGTGGATGTGTCCCATCCATATTCTCTGGAACTTCTTTTCTAGTTGCTCTTACTTCAGGGCCTCAGACTGTAAATCTGATACTAACTTGTTTTGTACTGCTTTTAATTTTTAGTGGATTGGGGAAATACAGTTTCAAACTGTTCAAACAACATTGAAATATTTTTCAATATAGTAATTTCTCTTTTTTTCAGCCAAAAATATTTGGCATGAATACATAATCAGAAGCAACCAGAATATTCAGATCAAGGGCTATCCTCTTCCTAACAGAAGCATACTGCTGTGTTACACTTGTACAGATGCATTTGTATGCTGTGTGCTTCTGGGGATCTGAAATTTCATGGGAATGCACTGAAAATGATTAAAAATTAAACTTTGTAACTGCTTTATATGTTCGGCATTAACATCGTCTTTCATTGTTTTCTAATAGCGATAATTAGGTGTTGCATTACTCTAGGGTAAGCCTTGTAGCACCCCTGGGAAGGCTTTTATGCACAATATAAATACCACTGTATACATAAAACTAAATTTAGTTGAGATAAAGCCTCCGTTGGCTTCATTTTTGCAATGTTTGCTTTCACCCTTTTCCTCCAGACCCAGAAGGTTCTTTTAGAATTTCCCTTTATCAGCTTTTTTTCATTCCTTCTACATCTGAGCTGCCATTTATCTCAGACCTTTCATTCTGCACCAGTGTCATCCTCACCACGCGGGTGGACTTAACCAAGCAGTTAATGCTATTACAGCGCTGGGTCCTCCCGCACTGGGCTGTTAGTGCACATCAGCATCAGCCAGGATGGGAGGCTGACAAGCACATGGGAGCTGTCACATAGGGACCAATGTCTGTTGGTCTGTAACTGATACGTTCCCAGTGTCCTGTTAGAATAAATGACTGTAGAGGCAAACTCTCCCCGCCGTAAATGTAAAGCAGACATTTTAAGTGTCTCACAGTAAGAGCTATGAAGGCTGCTTTCAGCCTGGCAGGCTGGGCCATCTCTGTGTTGATTAGCACTTTCCTCACAGGCAGTTCTTGTGGTCACGAGAACTCTTTAGTGGGAACAAAGAAATAGCAGTCTGGCTGTATGTAATAATAATAAAAATAGCAGGAATAAAATATAATAATATAGCAATAATAAAAGGTAGGTCAATAGTGAGTTCTGCACGTTTTCAGCATTTTTGAAACCAAGAGATCTTTGCAGCCTAACTTCTGGTTTCCAGTTTAAAATTCCTGGCTGCTACATGATAATCTGAATTCTTCACAGGTACCTTCACAGAGACAGTGTCATTAAATGCCCCAAAGTAAGTGAATATTCAGTTCTTCCCACTGCCCAGAGTGATGGACGTAGGGAAGTTAAATGGATAAGATGGTGAAGCTGGGAGAAATGCAGTAACAATACTGCTGCCATGTATGCCTATTTTAGAACTTTTTAGTTATGATTCCTAGATATTTTAAAGTGGGCCATGTGTTCCTACTTTTAGGGCTTCCAGGACTAAAAAATTCACTCTAGACTAAACTTGGTGTAATAGTCACGTACAATAAAGAGGCACCCTGGAGCTCCAGGTATGCATCTGATCTAAAGGTCTTGGCTACAGGGATACTAATCCTAACTTTCAACAATAGGAAAATGGAGAAAGTGATGATAAAAATAAAGCTGCAGGTAATAATTGTCTGAGCATGAATTGTAAAAGGGAATCTTCAGTATTGAAAACCCCCATGGAAAAAAAAGCACATAGATTGCTGAACGTTATTTATTTAGCATTGTTATTACAGCGATTATTATGGCGATCGGCATGACAGTCTGGGGATGAGTGACCACCTGCTGTTTGCGTTGATGTTCAATTTGTAAACAGTCGAGTGCCATTTGGTTTGTGCCAGCTTGCTGCATTACTTTAGCCATAAAAGATATTGTGTAACCTAATGGCAGCTTTTTAACTAAAAATAGGTGTTCTGCTTATATCCAGTAGAAAGCTGGTATTTAGTGATTACAATACAACGTATTCAGATTTTTTTCAGCTGCTTCAAGCGAAAGAACAGCTTTCTCAGCTACAACAAATGGGGTAAACCTCCTTAGAGAAAAATTTAGTAACACCAGCAAGCTGGGAGACAAGACAATTGGACAAATTTACTGCTGCCATAGCACTGCGAGTCTGCCTGTGTGACCTTGGGCTAGCCTAGGATGTGGCTTAGAAAGGCTGGGCTCTCACAGCTCCCCCTGAAGCTCCTGCAGGCCCAGGGTCTGTGCACTTAGGAAAATCCAGCCCTCAGTCTTCATCGTTTGTCATTCAGATGCCACGCCAGGGTGAAGGGATCTTTTGTACTGACCTCAGAGAGTCAGACTGGGCCCTCACTTATGGGGTCTCGTCTAAATTCAAAGGTTTTTATTTTTCCTATCATGACAGATCGCCTGTCCAGAAAGAGGTCGGTTAGCACCGCTACCTGTGAAAGCGAGAGTTGTCTGGCGTGCAGAGGGAGAAGCTGGGAGGCAGAGCTCATGGGAGCTGCTGTTATACCGCATTGTGGCTTTGGGCAAGAAACTTCACCCTAGTCTTTTAGGCAACCCGCCTGTAATATCACCTAATTGTTATTTATAAAGTGCTTGGGGATCACTGGAGATACAATCCTCCAGAAATTAAAAGCACCATAATTTGCAGCAAACAGACAGGGGAGCAGATCAACAGCTGGGGAGGCAGAGGAGCTGATCCCTGTTGGAAGTGCTTGGGCATGGAAGGTGTTAAACTGCAGCATGCAGAGATGTTTCCTACTCATTAACAGCCTTATTGCATGACGAAAGGGAAGGCAAACTCTGCGACCATTTTGCTGATGTTAAGGATTTCATACACATAATAAATTATATGTGAACATGGTTGCCATGCATCCATCCCAGAATTCAGCCCCTCGGGGACCCAATCACGCTGTTCTCCTGTAGCTAGGAATATCAATGCCCTGAAACAATGAGCTAAATCTGCGCGTATCTCATCAGTGGATGTTATGAAGATAACATAAAAGGGGAGTGAAGGAATGTGGACCTCGCTCCCTACCTGGTCGGGGGAGAAGGTCACTGACCTCATCATCTAATGTAATAAACCCCATCCAGGTAGGGAGCTCTCACAGAGCCCTGAGCAATGCAAAGCCCCACGGAATGAGATACAGCACAGTACATGCAACTTTCATAAAGATTTCCGTGTGGGTAGTTTTTGTTTTTGATAAGAAGAAAGGAGGAGGCTGTGTGCCCAGTCGTGAAATGTGGGCTGGCAGCACAGAGCCTTTTCTCACAGCACCCTCGTGTGCTCTCAGCAGAAAATGCTCCGTGTCACTGGGGGATGCTGTGCCTTTCCACAGCACTGTAACTTGTTGAAAGAACTCATTTAAATTAAATAGGACAGCCAGTACATATTAATTAACTATCAATTGATTCTTAAAAGAGTACTTATTGAGGGTTCTCAAGCTGGGAAGGGATAAATCTGGCTGTCATGTAATTAATTCAGAATGACACAGGCAACAAATGCATATTACATATTTTTCCTCCGAATATTAACTTGTAAAGAATGTTTACATATCCAATTAACATTTAACAAGATAACCTTATACTACATTAATTAGCTATCTGCTAATTAAAAATGTACCAAAATTAATATAGACGTTAGGCAAGTCAACTGTATAACTGCTTATGCACAAGGGAAAATCAACATGAAATATTTGGAAAAGCTCTCTGAGGTAAAATACAGGAGGATCTCGGCCTGCTATGTCCCTGCCCACGGGGACAGTATCGGGGTGCCAGTATGTGGCCAAAGTAGACAAGGAGCAGTGGGTTTTACTTTTCTTTACATCTATATGTAATGAACTGCTTTCTGGCCACATCTCGTCCCAGTGGTGTTGGTCTCTGTGTTTCGGGAGCCTTACAAAATTAGATTGGATGCTTTTCTTTGTTTTTGGTCTTAAATGTGGTGGATCAGAAAAAGAAGAGGGATTTTGAGAAATATGTGAGAAACAAATGAGTAAGAAACTCTGCTCCTGTTAAACTAAGCACCTTACTCAACGTCCTAAGTAGACAAATACTGCAAACATCTGACCTGATGAAAGATACCCTCCCTGCAGACCAGAACAAAATAACTGCAGTGCACAACAAAAGGAAAATGGGTGGTTGTCCCTGGGCTTTAAAGGACAGAAACAGTTCTTGCTCATTAAAATAAGACATTATATAATACTGATGTTTGCATCTCTTTCACTGGTGTGGGGGCTTGAGTACTCCTTTTGGCACCCGTGAGGAGTTACGAACCTCTGCTGGAGGGTGGTTTTCTCAGGCTGTCTGCATTGCCTTTTCCAGTAATTGCAGCTAACTGGAAAATCAAGCATGTTCAGATTCTAAAATGGGCTGTGACATTCAAAAATGTTTTAAATTTGCCTATTTAAAATTGGAATAATGCTGAAAAGCAAAGCAGAACTAGGAGGAAATCACCAAGGCTTTGTCCCCTCTCCTGCACAGGGTGAGCTCTTGCTTACCGAGGCCCATACAGCAGAAGTGCAGCTTCCAGCCAGCACACGGAGGAGAGCTGTTGTCCTTATGGGCAATTCAACATACCATAATCATTTTGGAAAGTGTCTTGCACTCATTAGTTTAACAGTTCACTCGGTTATGTCTGTTGCATGCCTTTTATTTCTGGGTGTGTATGCGCATATATAGCTGATGCATCTCTAAATCTGCTTCTGTGATTCCCCTGCTTGCAAACTGTGGGGCTGAATAAAGTACGTTAAGGTAAAGCTGATCTCTTTGATACCATTGTCAAGCAATTTACATTCAAACATTACAATATTCAGGTTTTCCCCGGGTTTAATCATAATGTGGATATAATTCAATCACTTTTGTAAGATGTTTAAGACCTATGTAGTTCAAAACCTGATAAGCAGTAATAGAAGTGAAGAAGAGCAAAGCAAAGCATAGAGAGCATTGAAGTGATATGAGGAAAAAAATCAGAACAGTTAGATAAACACTGAGATGTAACAGTGAAGGGGAGTGGAGGAAGATGCCACAGAAAGTGTGAAGGAAAGAGACTGGTGTGGGAACAGGGAAGGAGGTGGAAGGGATGTGCTAAAATACTGGAAAAGGCTGAAAATAGAAAGTGATTCTGTGGAGTTTAAGAGCGATCAGCAGGAAGGCAAGGAGGACATGGGAGGGAAAGACAGATGTCATGTTCTGTAATGGCACTGACTGTGCTAATACCCCTGCTAAGCCTCTCAGTCCGCCCCTTGTAAATGAGATGTTTTCAGAAGCCTGAGAAGAATCAGACTGATTTGACAGCCTATGTGGTCAAAAAAAAAAGAGCCTGGATGTAGTCAGTGTTCCCTCTCTGCCTCCTGCTGCTCTCTGAATCCTACAAGAAAGCACAGTCCCCCTCAGAAGCCTTTTGAGTGGGCCTGCATGTAGGGACCTGTGAAGAAACTCGAGAAAAGAGAACAAACTGCAGAAGGGAAGAGCCTGAAGGGAGCACAAGCTGGTCTGTGTGCACATGGTGACCTTGGAGCAAATAGCTCCTAATAGCAAGACAGCTTGCTCTGAGAAACACACAGCCACCTTACTGTGCAGCATGTAGTACATGAAAATAAAGCCAACAGGAGCCATCTAATGTCAGCTACAGCAGGGCTACAGTGAGAAAAGGCAAAAGTCAGGAGAGAGAACAAGAGGACAACAGATCCAGAGGGCAGCAGATATAAGAAACACTGAGTTTCCAGACAAAAATCAGTGCAGGCATGGACGCAGTTGAAGGGAGTATTGATTCTGTCTGTGCAGCTGAACATGACACAAAAAGATGAGAAAGTAAATATATATTTACAAGATGGAAGATGCCGATGTCAGAAGTTCTCCCTAAAATACTGTGAAAGCTCTGCAAACTGGCTGTGAGCTGCGAGCCAGCAAAGGGACCATCACGAAACAATGTGTAGTACATGGTGGTTTAATTCTGGTGGGACTTCTTCGAGTGAAGAAAGGGAGAGCAGGCTGGGTGCCAAGCATCATGTAGACTAGCTGTTTCCTAACAGTAGAGCAGAATTGCTTGGAAGAAAGTGAGGAAGTAGAGTTTTGTCCTTCACCAAACTTACTGCAAAATTCGGCTTGTAGCTGTGTGTGTGACCCCCGACAGTATTCCATCGCTCCATGATCAGTAACATATTCTTTACTTGCACCAAATCTAACAGGTTTTGCTTCTCTAAAGGACTGCTCCAGAACCATAGAAATCAGAATGTTACCACTCTGGTTTTAAAGCACTGCAGCCTGTGAAGGGTTTAAACACCTGTTTGGGAAACAGCAAGCAGGTAGAGGACATCCACATTTCTGAGTTCTATTCCCAGATCTGGGATAGAATTACTGGTTTACATGTGAAAGAAGCTGTCAGATAACTGGGAATGGGTCACGTGGGACAGACAACACGGACAGTGGGAGCTTTGGAGAGGTTCTGATTCTTCTATTCCGAGACTGGTTCGAGATCTGTGACCAGCTCAGAGAACCTCTGTGTTCATTACAGCCTCTGAACTACTTGTAGCTTTCTTTAGGGTGTTCTGGTTCTGTGTATTTTGTGATGAAGTGTGGTCTCGGGTTTTTTGGAAGTGTTAGCATTCGGATAATTTCAGGCAGTGAGCTGAAGTAGCACTTGTCATTGACTAGTCATTTTTTTGTTTTAATCCCCACCAGTCTGTTAATGTGTTACTTATCTGAGTTTCTTAATCTCTCTGGATGCTGTTTGCCCCGTCTGAACACGAGACATAATGATAGCTACCTTACAGGTGAGTCATAAAGAATAGTTATGTTCATGTTTGTAAAAAACTTTCAAGACACCGGCTTGGCTTATGAAACCCTTTGCTATTATTAGATGTTCTCATTTCCAGAGACAGGCACGAATATTTTAAAACAAAGTGGGTGAGCCGCTGTTCACCCTTAAAAGATGATGTATGTACACAAAGTGCCTGGTTCCTCACTTCTCAGCTGATCTGCCCATGTTCTTATATTCCTACCGATCCCAAAAATTGCACATTGAAGGATTTTAAATTGTATCTCCACTTGAGGGAAAATTTTCCAAGACCCTGGAAACAAGGACAGAAAGGGGAATGGAAGGGCAAACAAACAGTAACACCTTTCAGTACTATCACAGAAACATTTCTTACCTATTGGATTTTCTAAACTTAGAATAGTTGGGAGGAGTCTGTTGTTTGGGATTTTTTATGTGCTATTATTGATTTTAAACAAAATTGTGTAAACAGAAGCAATCTGAGATTTCGGGTTAAATTATGTGTGTTTAAGTGTTTTTCTCTAGAACGTACAGTAAATACATGGTCTCTAACACCTCAACAGAGAGCAAGATGACTCCTATTTGGAAGCATGATAGCTGTAGTCCCAGAGGAGACAATAGTTATTTGCTATTTATTGTTACAGACGGCTGCATTACCAGAGGGATTTAAGGACATTTAGCACAACACATGCACTCTATAACTGAGTGAACATGCCCTTTTGCAAACACATCTTCCCCTCTCAGTGCCGCCTGGAGCACTGAAACTTTCAGGCATTGCCTTATCTGCGATTGCCAACACCTGTTCCACGGGAGCAGATAATTCTAGAGGCCTGTCATTTTCTTCTCCAGCTGCCATCTCACCTTCCAGTCTCCTAAGGGCTTTGTCACCCTTAATCACAGTTTTCTTTGTGATGGGAACCACAGGTGAAGAACCAGACAGGTTCCAGACTTGCCCACAGCAGAATTGTTTTCACTTCATTCCTTGGGAAAAAGATGGGGAAAAACAGGGAGACAAGGATAACTGCAATAGATGTTCCACAATAGACAGCTACCCCAAAAGCAAATGAGCAGGAATAACTCTCATGTTGGCTTTTCTTCCTCATTAATTCCTTTCTCAACATGGAGAACATATACTAATCCTTCAGAAAAGGTGTCACAAGGCTTGGGCTGAGTTGGGAACTTGTTGTAAGGTTGAGGAGTGGATTGTCGTTCAGAGTTTTCCAACCTACCTGTGCCAGTTCCACTCAGGTCAACAACAGCAAAACTCTAATTTACCATTGCAAAACCTGAATTCCCATTTCTTCTTCAGGAACTTTTTTAGCCAGGCTTTAGGGCACTGGCCATACCTAACACCTTTTCTCCTATTTAGTTATCTACATTGAGAAAAAAGTAAAAAGCATTGGCCAGCGCTAGGGCAGTGCTGGACTGACTTTTTCATATTTATCCAATCCATTAAATCCTTGAAAATCTGGCTGTGCTCGTTATGTTAAGCCTCTTGTGAAATCTAGCCCTCCCTAATAATCCTTTGCTTCTAAATTAGGATTTAATATAATATACGGATAGTGGGACAGTTACATGTCACTGAGAAGATGGAATAAGAAAAGATTTTGTGGAGACTAGGGCCAATGTGGTAAAGAATTCCTTCAGATTTCAGAGTGAGGGCTAGGCTGGGCAGAAGTTACATTTTTCAGGTTCACTGTTTTGGCATCACAACTCAAAATGTTTTTCGCTGATTGAATCCAGCATTCAGTGAAGGACTGCAGAAACAGCTGGTTTCTGGCTGCTGCTCAACATCATATTCAGGTCAGGTCTGCTCCGGATTCAGCCCCCCGTCACCATGTCCCACACTGATTTGTAATGGGGGTTGAATCCCATGTTCATCGCCTAACTATACCTCATAGAAAGCTGTGCAGCTAGGGTATACAGTGATGCTCTTCTTTGAATGCAGTCACTCCCTGTCATTTTTTCAGCTGTCACTAATTAAACAAAAATGAAAGGTGTGTTCTGGAGTATTGTATGCCTAATTTCACAAAAAACATAAGAAAATGTACTGTGCCCCTTCCACAAGATTATGTGCATATTCTGAAATTACACCGTGCTCATTAAGGACTTGGTAGACTCCTGTTACGTTCAGTGGTCTTTGGATCTGACACTGAGTGAGGTAGCATAAATAGATCAGGGTTTGGAGGAAGGTTTAACTACGCACCATCTATTTTATAGCGCCTTTAAACCAATATTTACAATAGCTAGCACCAAGTGATTCACTACTTAAAATGCTCCCAAAGACGCTATTGACAAACCTGCAATTTGCCTCCATCTCCAAACCCTGGATGGGTATTTTTGGCCCTATCATTTTTTTATATATTGACATTTAACTTTTTCAGTGCAGAATATATATTGACAGAGCCATCAAGAGAGCAAACACATTAAACCTAAAACAACAAGCAAAAGCTCTAAATAATACAAAGCTGGACCCACAAGCATGTATGCTGAAGAGCTTTAGATAGCTGGATCTGCAAACAGATCCTCAAGCTCCCATTTGGGCTCATGTAGTAAGCAACACAAAAGCACATCCTGCAATTAATCAGTTTGCGGTGTGCAAGCCGGGCTTCCCCAGCTCCAGCAGCAGGGCAGCCACACAGGGAACCTGAATCCATTCAGAGCTGCCTGGCTAAAAAAGCAAAGCATTTGCTAAATTTTTTTGTCTGGCAAAAATCAGATATTTCTGGTTCTGATGATAGCTCAGAGTCTGTGTCAGCCCGGTGCTAGGAGGGAGCTCGCAGGCCGGCAGCCAGGAGGCAGCGGCACCAGGACACCGTCACACCGCTCCTGGGGCACCCCAGCACCCCGCTTTCTCTGCCAACGCTTCTGCTTGGAGGAGAGTCGGGCCCGTCACTTCTGTTAGATGTTTTTCATCTGTTATTTGCAGGAGAGAGAGAAAGCAGCTGCAGGTCAGGTGCTCTTAGGGATCAGGGATGATCTTGACCAAGGCGTGTCACAAAGAAGAGAGGCAGACATTTGTCGTGACACATCCCTGCGCAGCACAGGAGTAACACACCAACTGGAGAACAAAAGTTGCAGGCAAAGGTAACAATATTTTCTCACAAAGTCTGAAGAAGGACAGATATTTTCTGTCCTCTGCCTTCGATTCTGGACTTTGATTCACTTCTGTGTCCCTTCACTTCTTCACTCAGCTCAGCAATCTTGAGGCAATGGTTTTGATCACCAAGCTGTGTATGTTTTCTCTTTTATAAATCATCCCTGTCTCAGTAGGATGCAGTGTTACAGCCCAGTCATTTGCTTCAGGAAAGGGTTTCCTTCCCTCTGGCAGTATGATCTCTTCTCCTCTCATGTTTGTGGATCCAGGCTTATGAAATAAACATTGGTTTAGCAACCTCAGAAATAAAACCTCCTTGTTCTTGTGCTGCATGAAGGATTCTGCCCGATTTTAGGCCTCTCAAAGGATTAAGATCACGGCTGGAGGCCGCAAGATAATTTCTTTTTGGGATTTTCGTCCTTTTTGTGACAGAGCACCTACAGCAGCACTCAGGTCCAGTGTGCAGAAGAGCCTCAGCCACTTTGTGCAGCCAGAGAGGTGCAGGTGTTTCTGTGTCTGTGCAAGCACTCCTCGCGTGGGAGATGCCAGGGCTCAGCCTTACGAAGTTGGGTTCCTGCTGTCTTCAGCAGGGTCCTTGGGAAGAAAGCAAGAGTGCTTCTCTCAGGTTTTCTCTTCTGCAGACTGGAGATGTGGGAAAGCATCTGTGAAATACCTGTAGCCATGGTAAATCAGGGCTGTGTGATCAGGAAAAACCCAGTATGGGGCTCATCATGGGCCACAGAAGCCTGGCAGCAGCACGGCTGCTCCGTGCTGGGATCCATCCCTCAGCACCACCACTGAACCTGGAGCCAGAGCAGCAAACCCAGAGTGAGCGTGCAGGCACAGCACCTCGGTGTCACCTGCAGCTTCCTCATGATCGCAGTGTTCGGCGAATTAACGTGCCAATGGCAGCCAAGCGGGGCTGCAGCAGGAGGTCCTGGCAAGTGCCACCACCACTGACAGGTTGCTAGCAGGGTCTGAAAGCCCACGGATAGGGAACTGTTGCTTTTAGTGTGTTTGGTGCTACAGAGGGTCCCCCACGGCCCTACTTGCTAAGTCTGTTAAGTTTATTTCTCTTTGAATGTTAATTCCCCTCAAAATCTTCTCATGTTTTCTTTTCAGCTTTATCCTTTAGCCTTTTTCTTTCTCCATTATCTTTGTTGGCAGTTTCATTTCTCTTCCAAATGGTTTTGTACAAAATTTTATTGAAAAAGGAATTGAAATTTCCCATTACAACCAGACGATGTGGCAACTGCAGAACACTTGGGGAAAAGTCATATGAGGAACTGGGAATACTTCTGCATTTTTGTGGCTAGGTCTGGAAGGAGGAGCTTAGTGCTAGTCTGCCTATGTGACTCAACATAGAGCTTCCTTGGGACTGTCATGCTTCTAGAACATCATTCAGCCCCCTGGTTGCAGCTGCCTTTTTACACTTAAAAATCATACCAAGTTCTCAAGCTCTTTATTGCTAAAATTGCTACATCACCTTTCAAAATTTCCCCTCAACTTAAATGAAAGACAAATCTGCATGAGTACACATGATATTGCTCTTACAGTGACCTCTGAGCATCTCATATCCTTATGTTCTGTCCTCGTGGCGCAGAGCTGAAGTACCAGGAGGTTCAGTGATTTGTCACAATTCACGACGGGCCCATGGCGAGCAGGCCGTTCCAGTAGGATCTCGTGTCCCTGGCTAATGGCTTTCTCTTTTTACACCTCTGAGGAGCCGGAGGAAGTCTTTTTGCACGTGCAAATGAAGAAGCAAAGCAGTAACACATATGGCCTCACTTCAGTCCTGGGGAAAGAAAATCGCTCTTGACTTCAGTCAGCTCCATCCCTGGGTTTGTAGAACATTTTCTTCCCTTAATTGAAAATGCAGAGATTCTCCCAGTCCCACTCGCTGAAAGGACTCTTTTCGATCTTCTCTATGGAACAACAGTGACGTGCAGTGGCCGTTCAGGCAAAGCACAGCAAGATGGAAGTTACCCCGATGAAGTTACCGCTCTGCGTGCCGCTACCAGCTAGCTGGGTGGCCATCCCAACAGTCCATAAGGGAGTTTGGTGAAATTCCAAGTTATGATTATGTACATTGCAAAACTCTTCTCAAGCATTTATTTATACTCTGTCTTCATTTCTCATGTAACAGTGCTATTCAGAGGGTAATCACATTTTAACCTGGTTTCCAAGTTAGAAGGAAGTATTTGTATTAACCTGCAGTGCTTGTATAGGTTGCAACTGACAATGCAGGCTGAAATCTCTGCATATAATGAAAGAAAATCTGAGGAAAATTATTTGGTATCTAAATGAGTTCTTGGGGAGTTTAGTAAAATCATTTGTTCAGCTCGAGGCAGTCAAGCAGGGACACTGCCATCAGAGGTGGTGAAGTACAGCAATGGCTATCAGCTAGTCAGAGCTCACAGAGTTAATTAGTGCCTCAGTGTGATTTGGGGGATGCATTTGTCGTTTTGGAGGTACTTGCTGCTTCCTGAGAGCCTCCGGTGTTTTATTGCCTGTCATGTTGTCTACATTCCAAAGGAATTAAGGGATACAAAGGGATTTGCTACGTGAACATTTTGGTCTCTGTGGGATTATTTTCTGAACTCCTCGGGACAACTGTTTGCACAGGTAAACCCAAGGCAGTGGGGTTAGTCACAGGTTAGCTGGTCTCTGGAAAGCCTAAGGCTTACCTGTTCCAAATTCAGTTCTCTTCCCAAATGGGCGAGTACATGGCTCATCAGGCTTTTTGGAAATAAAATGGCAGAGGCAGCTTTAGAAAGATGTGGGAGTTACTACTCTGGTGAAGAATTGCTCAGGGAAGGATTGATGAGCTCTGGGCTGTGTAGGAAGAGGCCCTTGAAGTTGGAGAGGGCAGTGTGAGTTATAGGACAGCTACCCAGTTGTTATGGTGACAGAGCTGTGCCTGGGGTCCCTGCAGGCTGTTGCTGCCAGGAAGGAGAAAAGAACTTCTGGTGAAGAGGGGAGCAGGAAAGCAAGCCCAGGACAGATAGAAGGGCAGGTTTGTGCCCTGGGGGGCTTGGGAGCAGGTGCTTTATTTTCCTGTGGTTATGTGTGCTGGGAGTAGGCTTCTTTTGTGGCTGGTGGAACAGCCTCCTGGCTGCCCACCCCCTGAGGGCAATAACAAACCCCGCTTTCCAGAAGCAGTAACATCTTTGCTGCTCATGTGACAAGGAGTGTGCATTGCAGTAGGACAATAAAGACGTTGCATTGTGCATTTTTTCGTTGATCTGCCCATTCAGAAAAGCTCTTGCTCTTCAGCTGGATAATTAACACCACCTGCCACTAATGGGTTCATCTGTGGCAGGCCACAGAAGTTGGGCAGAGCAGTTCCCTGTAAGACGTGGGCAGTGGTGGTGATGCTGGTCCTTCTGCAGGTTGTGTTGGAGATGTCCACAGATCAGTGGCAGCTGGCCCAGCTCTCCTCGTTGCTGAATGCCTCCAGACTGATGTGTGTCTTCTTCCCACATGTGACTGGGGGGCTGAATGGTGCAAGTAGCGTTGCTCTTTTTTAAATTGTGGCTTGTTCAGCTCCCAGCTCCAAGTCCTGCCCCGTGGGTGGCTGCACAAAGTCCTGCAGTGCCCTAAGCAATGAATACCTGAACATGAGGTGAGCCTGTATGTGACATCTGAGTCTAAAGGAGAAGCTTGAGGATGCTTTGATTGCTGGCTGAGAGAGTGCTATTTCTTCTTTTGTCTTCGTGAAATACTGCGTTATTCTTGAGTTTTGAGAAGGAAGATTTTTATGCTGCAGACCGTATTAAATAAGTTTATTTTTCATTCTTTGCTGAATGAGACAGGCCTGGTCCTCTCAGTTCCTTCTTATGCAGAAATTTACCATTTTATGAGAAGTACCCTGGGCCAGATCAAGGTCCTGTCACACAGGAGGTTTGCCATGGGCAGGGAGGAGATGCAGCTTTGAAGTCTGTTGGCTGCAGCTGTTGCTATGCCTGTTATGTGCTGTGGTTCTAAGTGGAAAGGCAGGTACTTGTTATTGCAAGTCCTACAAAGTTTGTTTCTTCTATGGATTTCTGTCTGACAGTTATAGAATTATTTTTTATGTGTTTCTTGCATAATTAAATGCTTCACTGTACAATACTAGTCAAGTGGGAGCTGTGGCAATAAAAGGTTTATGATGCCAAAGGGTTTCCACAGTGCTGATGCAGCCAGCTCCAAAAGGCAGAGGAAGAGACTCCTCCGCAGTGCAATTCCATTCGGTCTCTCTGTATGCTGCAGGCATTACAGACAGCATTAGCTTATGAATATTTGAGGAGGCCAGGTTGGATGGAGAAACATGCTAGCTCCTCCAACAACCAGATGTGTTGTCCAGAAGCATAAGCCATCAGCAAGTGCTGTTCAGCGATTGGCAGACAAATCCATTTCAGCACCTAGGGAGCAATATGCTGGGAGAGCCCCAGCCTTCCATGACAAGTGTTTGCCTTGTCCTTGGCAAAAATGAAAACAGTAAAACAATGAGCCAAAAGCTCTTCAGAGAACTGCCTGTCATCCCTCCAACCCCAAAGCAGGGAGTCTTCCAGCTAGCTTTGCAGTGAGCAGTATAAGCAGGCTGTCACAAAGACTGGGACTCTGCTTCTTAACTCTTCACTGCTCATCAGCTCTGGTCACCTCCAGGTTAAATCCATCACCATAAACCACCATGAGAACAGGACCAGGCTGCAGAGCTGGTGTGCTGAATGAATGCATCTTAATTCCCAGAAGTGCTGAGAGATGACTCTTGAGAGTATAAATACATGCAGCTGTGGCAACGTGGCAGGTGAACAGTGACTCATTCACTGATGATAACTGGTATCCCATATCCCTTCTTTTATGAGTGTTACATACAGAGATTTCAGTGCCTTGTCCTCAGTGGTGATGGAACCTGAAGGGTTCCTGTAAGGTCACATAAATGTCTTTTCTGAAGTGATAGATTGAGAAACTAGGTCGCACATCACAGGAGATTTCAATCTGTCAGTGCTGCTTTAGTTACATTGCATTTCTCTTCCTTTCCCTTGAGTACCTGATTCCACATGTCTGCAGACTGTTAACCAACTGCTGGAGGAACTGCCCCAAAACAGTGTTCATCTCATATGTGTCTACATACCCAACCCTGCTCCACAGCTAAGAACATCTAAAACCAATTCTGTTTGATCTAGTCAAAATGTAACAGTCTGTGGAATGGCTGTAACACCTATCACCTAAGACTAGGACTAAAAACCATTAAAATGTTGTCATTTTGTTTTTTTAAACAGGGAAAGTTAACAGTACATTTCCCATCACCTGATGCTTTAGCTCAGGACAGTCAGCAGCTGGAGGTATATCCTCAGGCAGTGAGTCGCTGACCTGGATGCAGCAGTTTCTAGGTGATATTCTGTGGGCTATAAAATATAGGAGCTATGGTCTAGCGAGCATGGTAGTCTCCTCTGCTCTTCAAAACATACAGAAAGTAGTACGTAGGGAAATGAACTCTTTCCTTTGGAATACAGTCAGCTGCTCAGTGTTGTCACAAGATGTCAGCAGAGACCGCTGTTCTGTGCACATCTGTGTAAAACACAGAAAGTCTCCAGTTGGAGTGTTCAAACTGCTTGCTAGCATCACCTACATGTCACCAAAGTGGGAAGTGAACCCCCCTCCCCCCCGTTCAGTTGGATATTGCCACTGCTAGCATGCCTCTGGAGATGGAATGTGGCAGCACTGTGACTGCTGAAAGCATTGGTAAACAGAGAGGGAGAAGTCTGGGGGCATACTCAGAGTTAAGGCTTATTTGTTAAAATTAAGAGAAAGTTACTATAATAAGAAAGAATTATGACATTTTAGCAAAAGTAAAAAGATACTTATTTTTGTAAACTAACTAGAATATATTTCAGCAGTTAAAGACCGGTAACCAAAACCAGGGATGGCTAAAAGCCCGTGGGTCCAGCTAGTCTTCAAGGTACTGTTGTCAGGCCTCCAGAAACATCTGGCCAAACCCTGTGGGCTTGGGATTGCTGAGCTCTTAAGCTGTGCCCACTGAGCAAACCGGGAGTGCTGAGGCAAAGGGGAGGCTCCTGAGCATGGTTACACCAATTCTAGGGAGAGTTGGGTTCTCCAGCACAAAGCCAGAGCGTTCACTCTGACCTTTTCGGTCCTGAGCTGGGACAAACGAGTCTGTTAAGATGAAAATGACAAAGAGGAGGCCAAGAGATGTGGTTTTTGCTAATCTTGGAAAACTACAAACTGGTTCACTCCAAGAAATTTGCAGACTGAAGCAGAGAAAAGGAAATTAGGTTTCTGAAATAGGCTCAGATTTCTTCAGTGAGTTTTTCAGTTTTACTAAGTTAAGACCATTGTTTTACATTTGCAGAACAATGCCAAAGAAGGTTATCTGGAGGCCAACATTACTTGAGAGCCCAAGATGTCAGTCAAGTTACGGAAAATCTATGTCTTTGGGATTTCATGGGTCAGTTCCAGTTTTCCGTAACAACTTTGGTCAACCTTGACAGAAAGTAGGAATAAATTTTCTTCACAGCCATATGAAGGCAACCTGAGGCCGAGGTCTGAGGAGGTGAGCAGGCACTGTGTGCCTTGCTGTGGTCGCCTCAGTGGGGGCTTCTGGGCAGATTCCAGCTCTGCTGGCCATCAAGGCAGGGGCAGAGCATGTTCTGTGTGGTCTCCAACCTGCTGTTGCTCATGATTTAGAAGGAGATTTTTGAATTACTTGTGTAATGTAATAAAACATATGTAGTCAGTCAGGTCTATTGGCTTTGGATCAGTGATCAACAAATTGATTTGAACTGAAGCTATGTCTGAACCAATAGTCTCCCTTTGGACATCATGGAAGGGGATACAGAGACATCCAAGATGCTCTGCAGCCTCCAGCTCAGGAACAGACCCAGACTGTGTTTGCATGTCTGCATTATATTCACCAGCCTCTTCTCTAAACCTCTTACATATGTGAAGTTTTCCCACCCCAAGGATTCCTGTGACCTCTCCTGTCCTTCTGTCCCTTGAGGTAGCCTTCAGATCAGCGGCTAGCATTGGCCAGTAGCTCTGTGCACTCTCCTATTTCAAACTACTGATCTGCTCAGTGTGTTTTTTCTTCACTTTAAATGTGTCCAATTACCTGTGAGCTTGCAGTACTGGAAACAGTCTCCTCAGTAATGAATTTTGGAAAAATACTGGAAAGAATTTGGGTAACAGATCAAAATCAGTTTTGTTGTAAGTAGAAGCTCAGTGAGATCATTTGTACTGAATTACACTAAGTCCTTTCCAGAATGTTTTATCTTTCTAGCATGATATTTAAAATTGTTTAAGGCTTATTTGACTATCCAAAACAATATTTTTTCATATTCAGATGGATATTTAGAGAAATTCAGAGGTTATACAAATATTCACGAGCAGAAAATACTCTTTGTTACCATTGTGCCAGATGTTGCAGGAAGGCAGGATGAGAAATATAGGAAAGCCACAGAAATGAGAATTGCTTTAATTCGGTAACAGATTCATTGGCTTTCTAATGAGGTTTGATCACTTGAATATTGTATATTGTAGCTGCGTAAGTATCCTATAAACACCTACCATATGTGACACAGGTGCATCAAAAGCATCATGTAAACCGTCAAATAGATCTGCAAAAAAAGTTAAAGGGAAAAAAAAAATTCATCTTCCATTTTTGTAAATAATTCCCATCTCTGAGATGTAATTTTATTTAATTTAATACCATTCAAAACCACTGTAAAATAACATTTGTAATAAACATTCAAAAATAACTCATGGTATGTTACTATCACAACTTACAGTAGCAGCTGACGAACATCATACAAATCGTATTATGTTAAATAACTTCACCAGCACCAAAACATAGAAATATTACATTTTACATAATTCACTTAAGCACAGGAATTTTGGCTATGAAGGGTTTTTTTCTTAATCTTCTTACAGAGATGCTTTAGTATGTTCTAGCTTGTAAAATGACTCCATTACGTAGTCCCAACACAAGGCATCATGGAAAATGTGAAAACCAATGTGGAGGCAGCTGAGCACTACTAATCGTACTGGCTGTTAGCAGAACTTCTGCTGCTCAGCCTGTTCAGGATTTCTAACCTTGTTTCATTCTGATAACAAGAAAGGTCTGCCAACCAAGGTCTTAGGCTGGGAATCAGAAACTCTGGTTTCTTTTGATCTTGGGCAGTTTTTCTGCCTCAGTTCTCCATTCACAACATTGTAGTAATGTTTCCTTTTATCTCCAAAGACTGCAAGCTGGAAGCTCTCTGCCACCATTTTCCATAAAGTACTTGCTACTGTAGGACTAAGATCAGAGCTGAGCTCAGTAGATGTGCAATCCTTAACAAAAGACAGTGATAAAATGGTTCTGATATTTAACAGAGGTAGGTAAATGATGCCCATGGCTCTCCTGGAGGAAGCGCAAGGAGCTTGCCCAGTGACAGGGTGGCTTGCTGATACAGCTCCTGGATCACAGTTTTGAACCATAATACACTGAAGTCATCCATAATCTAACAGAAATGCAGTGGAGCTGTTAACAGGTCGTTAGCCCAGGCCACAGCAGTCAGGCAAAAATTCTTCACTAACTTCAGTGGGCATTGAAATAAATTTTCTCTTAAATGCTATTACCCATGGGGAAAAAATAAAGAAAAACTGAATTGCCTGATACTCAAGATGAAATTCTGGCATCCAAGATGAAATTCAGGCATCCTGTGTGCTCAGTTTTACTAAGCAGCTTTCAGCATAAGTAAAACGCATTCTAGCACAATGCATGTTATTGTTTTCATGAGAAGGAAGCACCAAGTTTGTGAAAAAAAAAAAAACTGGGAAATATATCAGATACATTTTCTGCATTACAGAATTAAAGAACCAACTTGTAATAAGCTGAAAGAGGTAAGTAAGCAGTCTGAGCATCTGATGGATTGGGGCTGGCTGCAGTAGTTGGTTAAAACATCCAGAAACGCAGCTGTGCTCTCTCTGGAAGTAGTACACTCAGCATTGCACTGCCCTTCACAGCTGTAGTCACTGCTGTCTGGAGGATAGCTAACATCAAGTCATTCACAGTTTCTAGGCCTTATATCTTTTCATTTCTTACAGCACCAAAGCTCATTTTTAGGAAATGACTCATTTCTTTGTTTTCCCTCTGAGTAATGATTGAAAAGATAACATGACACTGTGGTTCTCCTTAGCCATCACACATAGCTGACATAAAGTAGGCTTCTGGGGCTCGCTGATCTCTCAAGGCATCACTTTTTTGTGTGTTGTCACAAAGAAATAGTGTGATTGTGGTAGAGGAGAGAGCAGGGCCTCTTCAGAGAGACACTAGGGAAAAGAAAACTCCTATAAGTTTGGCAGGTGTACACAGACTGGATGTCCTCGTGCTGGAGATTGTCACTGAATTTCTCCAGTTCTTATTCTGGACCTTCACATTTGATTTTACTTTGTACAACAAAGCTGCATTAGATGTGCAACTATTAATTGGATAGATGGTAGCCCCCACGCTCTGTACCTGGCTTCAGGTATATGAACATCATGTATCGTATGTGGCAGAAGTGCCAACGTGACTGGAATCCCAGCATACATATTAGGAGTGTCAGAAGAGAAACCAACAGCAAAGTGGACTGGGCAGAGTGTCCGGCAGGGTACTCAGAGACTGCAGAAGAGAGAAGAGAAAGCAAAAAGAGTGTCTTTCTAATCAATGGATATTGATGCTGCATGAGCTTCCAGCTGAAATTGTTTTAGAAACACTAACAGTGCAATGTACTTTCTTCTAAAGTCACAAAGGTTTCCTTATTGATAACATACAAATGTGAGTGATCAGAATCTTTGTAATTTGTAGATGATATCGAGGAGAAGAGCTTATGGCAGCCGGCAAGATGCTCAGTCACAGTCTTGCCACTTTTATTATCCCTAATGACCAGACAGACCAAGCCATCCCCATTGCCGGTCTCTTCAGAGTTTTCTGTTGCTGCAGTGATACCTGCTGTTCATAACTCCTGTTCACGCTGCTGTTTCAGGCCCACGACCCTTGCTGCCAGGAGAAACACAGCCCCAGTGAGCACTTCTGCGACAAAGGAGATCCAGACGAGTGCCAGAGACCAGCCAAACCTGATGTCGATTTCTACCAGGACGTCCTTACTCCTCAGGAGGCAGACAGCTTCTTCAAAGGCAGCAGCTGAATATGCGATGTAGACACCGATCCCAGTAAGTGTAACAAGAGCTGGGTAAGAAAAACATTCTCAATTACAATCCACTGCAGAAACTAAAAATGCTTAGGTAACTCTTGGGGCATCTTTGCCATTCCTTCATGTCTACTGAGGACAGATTAACACTTGGGCTCTTTTTACCTCTTAAATCAAGTCAAGGTTGTTTTTTGGGGAGGGGTGAAAGGAAAATAAACTGTCAGCTCCTGACAGAATAGACACAAAGTGAAAGAACAGCAGTGTTATTCTGAAAGCAAAGCCTTGCTTAACTTTTGTCTGGAAGGCAAAATGACGTTTTCCAGATATAATCTCTTATTATTTAAAACCATTAAGCCAGGAGTTTGATAGAGTACCTCCAAAAAGAAAAAGCAGACCCGTCATTAGAAGCAGTAGGTATGCCCTGGCAAGAATACTGATAAATCCAGTCATTCCTCCAAAAATCATCAATATCAGGCTGAGAGGCATCAGGATGACAAATGTCCCATGCATGTCTGAAGAAGAAATGAAGAATGTTAGTACTTTAATGTTTTACTATGATGGCACTGGGTGCATTAATAGTTGTTGGGTGCAGATCCCCTAATCCCTAATCAGGACCAAAGCCTTATCCTGTGCAGTCAAAACAAGCAGCTGAACTGTCTCTGGGGGTCTTTCTTCAAATAGGCTGAAACGGTATGGAGAAAAAGGTATTCCAGAGTGAGCCCTTCACAGCCTGTGTTTCAAACAGGGACTGTGACAATACAGGATATGTCAACATAGACATGCTTAAGTAGTAAGTGTTCTCAGATATTAAGCCTAGCTGAGTTAACAGGTGGTGCACTGCATATCTGCTAGTCACGAGCAACTTTAATAAGAAGTCCTGGTTATCTGAATCACGCATATCATAGTGAGTGGCGTTGTTCTCTTTGGGCGGTGGAGTCCACCAGATGCTTTGGTCAAACTCTTTCCTTTTCTATCACATCCCCTTTGCTGAACTGATCTACCAAATTCTAGACCTTTTCCTTTGTTGCAGCTGAACAACATGTAGAGGTACATTTTCCCATCCAGCTCTGATTCTGTGTCTTTCACTGTTTTCTACAGCAGCTTCACTAAGTACATTAACCTATGCTGGTTGCTTCCTCTAAATATTAATTTTTTTACATTAGTACTTATTGATCCCTATAATATTTTAGTAGCTACGTAAACAGAGGGTTGCTGTGCATTTTTTTGTATCATGCTGTTTTTCTATCATGAACCATCTTTGTTTCATTGTTCTCTCTCATGCAATCTCTCTACAATATTCAACCCAACCTTTTCAAGAATAGCAATAAAAACACAAGTATGCCAGCTTCTGGTATCTTCTGTTACCAAAGTCTGAGTAAAGAGCAGAGTTACTGAGAATGAAAAACTTAAATTCCATTTTCTGAAGGGTTCTGGGCTTCAGTGTCTCGTTTAATTTCATAGAGGAACAACAATACATCAGCTAATACCCAAGGAAAATGAGTCAGTTAAGAGATTAGAGTTTGTGTATGGTCAGATCATCAATTTTCTAAGTCACTGTAACCCCCAGCTGAAGTCGAGGTGCACCATTTGCCACTGGTTAAGGATGCAGCTTATCATCTTCAATATAATTATAAAGATAAGACACACTCATAGGTCAAATTCTGTTGCTTCAGTGCTTTTTTTTTTTCCAGTAAGTTCGGTCTATTTCTTTGGAGCTGTGACTTGTGAATGATACTTGAATACTGCAAGCCCATCTTCACTTGGTTAATTAGGTAAGGATTCATTATTACTTCTCTAATAAAGATGTTAGTGCCTCACTACCTTCTGTACAAAGAAGAAAAATCTGCAAATTGATCTTTTGTTTTTCTTGGAGAAAGCAATCAATGGAAATAATTTCTCTTATTCCTCATGTGTACTACTGTAAAGTCCCTGAAGTGAGTTGAAGAATGGCATAAATTAAAAGTGAATCTGCTCTAAGGCTAGTAAAGAAGAATCTTGGTTCAGTTCTCGAACAAAGCTGCTATTTCAGTCATCCTGGCAGCCTTGCAGTGCTTTGCAATGTGTCAAGGACTTAGCTTTTTAGCTCTGAATGGTTGAAGAATCCTCTCAAATATTCCCAACGAGCTAACAAAACATTTTGAGTGAGGCCAAGTACCAGGTGAGAATATACTGATGGAACTTCATTCAGGAGTTTCACATAGTCAGAAGTGGTTGTCAGGGACTCAATGCAATGTGATATGACGGAACAGAGATTTGGTACCCAATTTAGTTCTCGTTTCCCTCAGAGGCAGCAGGAACAGGCTCATCTCCTGCCCTCTCTGTGCTTCCTGAGGGTATTGGGCCTGATTTTATCCCCCCAGCATTTTGATATCCACACGTCCTCATAGATTTAGTCTTGTGGGTAAGAAGTGAACAGGCCTTTTGGGGCTGAAATCTGATGCAGTTAGCACTAAAAGAGTAAGAATGGTGCAACTCTGTCCTCAGACCTGGCTTTGCTAGGGGTGAAGCCAGCTGAGCGAGCTCACCACTGGGCCTGTGCTTTGTCACGTCCCGTGTGTCCCTCACTAGTCAGAGCTGCTGCTACCAAACTACACCTCAGGCTGTAGCACTAATGGTGTTTCTTTGACTTCCTCTGCATGGTGTGATCTCAACTGCTGCAGCTAGGACTGCAACCTTAGCGAGGACAAGTGCGGGAAGAAGATAGCGCTCTGAAGAGAGTCTTCTCTTATGAGCCAAAGGGAGAATGAATCCGGACCAGAGGACTATCCTGGGGAGAGTCACAAACTGCATTAACGACCTGTGACAGTTGCATGTAACAGCACAATAACTCTGTTTTTTATGCCCTCTGCAGTGAAAATATGTTTTAGGCATATCTCAGTTGAAATCCACAAATCCCATGAATCACCTGCAGCTTTTTTTAAATCAAATATTTAATGGGTTGCATTTGGTTAAACAGCACTTCTATCACCTCCAGTGTTCTAGTTCAGCACCTAATACCCATTTTCTTCTTCTATGCAATCTGCAACTGCCTGGGAAACTTATTCTAAAATGCTGCCATGGAAACCTCTCAGGAATTTGAATTCATGCCGTCTGGCATACGATATTATGCTATTATATTCCTTGATTAGAAGGACAGAATTAGTTTATAGAAGGACATGACTTAAAATATCTTTACAGTAATTTTGCCTTCAATAATCATCTGCGAAAAAGAAGTTCAAACATAAATTTCACAGTCAAACATTTTTGTGGTTTTTTAGGTTGTGTTGAAATATACATTTCTGTTATGTATTATGCATATTACTGTCTTCATTTTGATAAAATCAGTATTGAAAAAAACAAGGATTTTGCACAAGAACTGGTATGTGCACTTTCCCGTAATGCAGAATTCAGTTCCCACGTCTATTTCTCAGAGTGCCCGAGTTCCCTGTCAGTCTAGCACAAAAGATCCAATACTGAAACATACTGACAAACGTTTAAAAACCACTTCAACTCTGTGGACCAAAAAAAATACTTCAATTGCTTATCTGTCTGCATGTGGTTTTACACCAGCTAGGCAAAGCTGTGACGAAATGTCTGTAAGAGTGACATCCGCAGTGTGCATCCAGATCTGTGAATCTGGCAGGCGTTTCTGAACTGCCATCCAACACTGTTGTTGATGAGTAGTTTACAACAGAAATCTCTGGAATGAACTACAAAAGTGGACTGGTATCAAAGCTAACCAACTGCAGGTCTAGCAGCTTTGTTAATCATCTCCTGGTAATACGCTGCAGCTCAAATGCTTCAGACTGACTTTGGATTTGTTTGCACAGCTTGTAATAGCAAGGAAATCTATAATAGTCATTTCATCAGGAATACTCCAAATGGCAGCAGCTCAGAAGAGCTTAATTAAGGGCCTGTTTATCTTCCCCAGCAGGAACTAAATAGCCAGTCAGAAAGAGCTGCACAAAAGTGTATAGCTCAAGCAGAAAGCTGGCAGCAGCAAAGCAGTGGGGCTGCTCTGGAAAGGTTTGGCAGGGCTGGGATGGAACAGCGCACTGAGCCTGAGAACTGCTCCCTGCAGCTAAATGTGAGGCTTCTGGATTGAACCCCAGGGACACGAAGGTCTGGATTCCCTTAGTGAAAAGATGAAGGAGGAGGAGAGCTCACAAGGCTGGGGTGTCCCAGGAGCATTAGCTGAGCTCTGGGCTGTGGGTACCAGAGTCAGCTTTGTGCTGTTCCCCAGTAACAAGTCCCTGAGCTAAACTGAGACAAATTGCAGGTAGCAGGAATACAGTGATGCTGAGCTGGTACAGGTGAGTGCTGATGGAAACCTTTCATACTGGGAATGGACAGAATGATAAACATAAGCAGTGCAACAGGGTTTGGATTCTATGGCTATGAAAGCAATGACATCTGAACACGAGAACATTCATCAGAAGTTGTCCCTCCTTAGGTCTCAGCTGCACTGATGCTATAGTTATTTCAGATTTCTCTATGTATTTACCATAACATCAACTGTAAGCATTAAAGAAAATGTCCTCTGGAACCCCACTGAAAGACCTCTGCACTGTTGCTCAGAAACAAAGCAGATCTGTTTAGGAATACATCTACCATAGTATTAAAGTAGGATTTCTGTATACATCATTTAGGGCTTGTTTTACATGGCCTCTGTGCTGGCTCTTTCCAGCTGTTCCAACCCTAGCTGGTTCCTTCTGGGAGCCAAAAGGACAAATTGTCAAGAACTGTGAATTCCCCAGGTAATAGGTGATGGCAACCAAAGGATCAGGCACCTGGGATAGGAGCACGTGTATAAACATTTAACTCAGTAAAGATGAAGCAGAACTACAAAGAGTAGGGAGACCAGTGAAAGCAGCTGGTTAGTGACTGCTGCAGGATCCATGTGCTGAGAGGAAGTCCGGTCTTGTTTAACCATATTATTGAACTAATTTTGTTGAGGAAGAAACTGAGGCAGCTGTTACATTTCATCAAGAGAGGTACTTAGTAACTGTCCCTGCAGCAAAGACCGTTTCCCTGCAGGATGCACTAACTTGCCTGCAGCCTCCTGGTTCCAAGCAAATTAATGACTTGAAAAAATACACTGGGGAGAATAATTTCAGCAGTTGGGGATGGGCAGCTGCACGCTCCACTCTTGATTTTACAAGAACACTTTCTTTCAGCCACGTATTACTGGAAACCACAGCCATTAACTGATCATCACAGGGCGGCTCAGGAATAAAGGAGAGCACTAAAAAGTGACTTGTAATGGCAAATCACTCCCTGGCCAGGATGTTCGTGTCACCAGCAAAATCTCAGGATTGCCAGAGGTACCTAATGCAGCCTTCAGTGTGTCAGGGGCAAACGAGGCAGCCATTAATGACTGGCAGTAGTTTATCTTGCAGTATTTTTGTAACACTCACCCCAGCTCTGCAGCGTGAATGGGCCCCAGCAACCGTTTGGGGTGCAAAGTTAAAAAATGTTAAGAGGAGTTAAGTGTTTTGTAATTTTTCATTTGCTTCTATCTTTGGACCGAAATGGTCTCTTACATTTTTGTCAAGTAATATGTTATGGATGTTGCTTTCATATGCTGAAAGAAAAAGGGAGGGGGGGGAAGCTTTGTGACAATTTGGTGTCAAACAATAGGAAGAGAAGTCACACTCAAAAATCACAACAAATACAACAAATTCTACCATGCTTCAGAAAAGCCTTTGCCACAGCTTTCTACGATCAGCAAATCACAGCATTTAGCTGAGTGCAGGTGGAAGCAATGTGTGTGTTGCCAGGCAGGGGTCACTCTCCAGCCGTAACCGAGGCACACAGGAACACACTTCTCGAGTTGCCAAAAAGCCAGGTTCCTAGAAGTACCCAGCAGACACGTTACTTCTTCCTTTTGACATCTGTCTGTCTCACAAGAAGTACTGGAACTGAGTCTGGAGTACAAACCAATTGTGATTTAATATATCTACACAGTTGTCCTTTTTGCTCAGATTACACTGGTGCTTCTTCATGTAAACCCATACCGGTAATTACAGCAACTCTTGGGGAAAATTTTTCAGTAGATTAAATACTGCCGTTCCTTCCATACATCATTTTCCCTCTCTCTGTACCTGATCCTCAGCATCTTAGATGTGATTTTCAGTGTTACATTTCTTGTCCTGGAAAATGGCAGAGCAGCTCAGAACTCCTGGTGCAGCTTCCTTTGGAGTCAGACACCCTTCTCCTCTCATTTGGTGAGAGCTGGACATGGCTCCTCCCAACAACCTGCTGCTCTGTCTGTCTGTCTGTCTCCCCCAGCCAGCACAGGAGAGCACACGGTGATGGCATCTGCGGTGCTTCTGCTGGCAGATTTCCGTTTTCAAGATGATTTTCAGTGGACTGTCTTTATCCGTGGTGGTCACCAAGGGAATCTAATAAGTGCCTGAGCTGTGGACAGTGACCCTTTCATTGTGACCCTGTCCATTTTGCACTGGTGGGAGCAGCAGCCATACCAGAGGCTGGGTTGGAGTGCTTGTTCAGGTGACTGCTGACCCCTTCCTGGCGAGATGCCCCAGCACAGCAGGACGCCTTGCACTGCCTGTGCACAGATTAAGAGCAACTTAGAGTAAAAATTTGACAGCAGACATGCGGAAGTTAGGGATGGTTCACCTACTAACACATGTGCTGCTGTCTTCTGCGATGTATTTATTTACCAGTTGGTAAGGGGACAAGTTTTGCAGAGTGGATTGCCTCTGACATCTGCGGTGAGGTAGCTCAGTCACCCTGGCTGAGGCATCATTTGGAGAGGGAAGGTACTAGGTAGATTCAAGCAGGTTTGCTAAACACAGGAATGTTTCAGGTCTTTCAGACGTGCAAAACCTGCTGCATTCCGGGCTGCTGTTCTCAAAAGCCATGCTTGTGAAGCAGTGCCCAGAAACACAATACGCTGTTCAGTTTCTGTACAGAATTGACAGGTTTCCATTACATTAAATTAGCAGAGCAGATCCAGAAAAAGGAAATGATAGTCATTTTATGAAAGCTTAGTGGGATTTCCCTAATAAATATATCTTTTCATGATATTTCATAAAAACTTGTATGGAGCAGAGGAAACTACCCCCACTGAAGAGCATTTTATAAATGCAGAAAATTCAGAAGAGCTAGTGGTAGGGGTCTAGTCATATCTTCTTTGGACAGTGGCTGATGTTTCAAACAAATGTATAATCATCCCATAATGTAATCTGCAGTCTGAAAATGTTTCATATGTTTTGAGGCTGGAGGAGAGGGTGTACATCATGTGTTCAGCTGGAGGTGGTGGTGAGAGAAGAAACGGAAGCTTCATGTACAGGAGAGGCCATGCTTGTGTCTAATCCATTAGAGAAATTGCTCAGGATGCTCCAATGATGTGAAAGTGCATCATACCCTCAGGGTTAACAAGACATAGGCTGATTGCCTGACTAATGCTGGTGGTAGCACAGAACTTTAATTTGAACACCCAAGTTTTCTAATTTCTCTTTATGAGGTGTGCAATAAGCCTAAAAGGAAACTGCTGGGGATGAATAGGAGAGATTGGAAATGCGAAGGGAGAGAACATGAAGGCTTTCCATTCTCTAACGAGGGGTTTGTCCTCTGGCAGTGACCAGCACTTCAGTTTCCACTTAGACCCAACTCTGTGCACTCAGGTCCAGGCTTTCTCCCATCTTATTGGCACTTGTGGCTTTTAAAGATGTACCAGGAAGAGCGGGGGAACACTGAAGAAAGCAGAGCAAGATGACTGATGTGTAACTTAAGTGCCTGCACTAGGAGACAGTACATTAAAGCTTTCTGGGAATAACAGGCAAGAAACACCTGAGGTTACCAGAGCTCCTGAAATTCACTCTGCCAGCCAAACAGAAATGCAGCTGTACATCTAGGCAGAATGAGGTTAATTCCATGTGAATGGGATTCACACTGACACCTGCAAAGGCACAAACACACACAGAAAAATATATAATTTGTTGAAGTAACTGATGAGAGCAGTGCAGTTAGCCTGCTCGCCCCAGAAAGCAACACGTGAAAAAATAACTTTAGCTACACTGGAAATGAGGATGCTAGAACTGCCCTACAAAATTCCAGTTAAAAATTGTTGTAGATGAAGGTTTGCCCTAATCTGCCTAAGTATGATTCAGTGACAGTCAGACAATACTTAAGAAAGAAATACAAGGTTGAAGCAAAACGTGCATGGCAAACCTAGGTGGCACTGAAATATCTGTGTTTCCTAGAAGTGCAGCTGCAGTTGCTGTGGGTCTGTAGCCTCACCACCTTAAAGCCGTGTGTCTAAAATATCAAAAAGTTCACTCTGAAGGCTATTTTAATCAAACCTAATAGGTTCTTTTAATTGAAGTGTCCTTATCATTTTTAGGCAGACTACCCTTGCTTGCAATAAAGTACGCAAATATCTTTGCAGTCCTGCAGTCTATGCCCAGGAGCCCATAAATAGCATTTGATGTGAGAGAAAAAATTTCACTGAGGCTCTGAAGAGTCTGTAAACATACTTATGGATCCAATTTTTTCACATATTCACTGTTTTCTTCCACTTCATGGCTACCAAAGAAGTGTCCTTTGTTTCCAAGCCAACATCATTTTTGTAACAAAAAGCTCTGTAATAGTCTGATTCTGTCTTGGCAGAATTCAGCTTTCAGTGGAGAGCGATAACCTGAAACCTCCTTACCTGAGAGGAATTACAGATGAAGCATTTGCAAATATGAATGTAATTTTTGAAATGCTAGCAATTTTATTCTAGAACTTTAGACAGCCTCTAACCTTACTAGTCGAGGTGCCCGTATTAAACATGATCATTGTGGTCAGGTTCGATGAAATATTCCCTCTGCCTGAACTTCCCAGCTACTGCCGCAACACAGCCACATTACCATGGGTAGCCCATGGGCTCACTTCGTGTTTGCTGCATTTCTGGCTGTACCTGGAGGTGCTGCTCTGAGAGACTGAAGACACTCTCAGCCTGAGGAGCTGCTCAGGGAAATGGCTGTTTTTGAGGGAAAGAGCATCATTTTAAGACACGGGGCAAAGGCAGATATTCTGCTTGCAAGGGGAAAACAAGAGAGAAAAGATACATTAAAAAAAAAGGAAGCCCATATACAAGCTCTTGTATGAACAAAGTATGCTGCATGTGATGTGAAGAAGCTAATGCACCATTGTTGAGAATCCCAAAAAAACCTGAAAATGTTTAGTGGGAACTTTCTGAAACCATTCTGACGCTGACAAATGAACCTAAAGAAAAAGAACACCTACGTATGCAGTTAGAAACTTCAAGTAACTTTTTGAGCACAATGATGTTCTTCAGTTTTAATTCTTCTTTTAGTTACTGGTTTGTTTTCTTAAATTCCTAGAAAGTGATATTTTTTTCAGAGCAAGGGATCCCAGTGGCAGGGTAGATAAGTAGCTGTCTTAAACATTAATTTAACTGCATGCTTAAACATTTTCAGGAATTAAACTCTTTGGGGGAATTTTGATAATTCCTGCCTTTTATTTCTAAGGATCATGAACCTTCCTGAGCCCTTCCAGGCAGGAACATGCTTCTCTGGCAGACATGGGCTGGGAGGGCAGGGGGAGTGGAAGAATGCAGATAGCACAGAAGTTACTCACATAAAAGCTGTCTGTGGGAATCGGTGATGTTTGCGTTCTCATGCCAGAAGGGGTTGACCAAAGGGTAGCATTTGCTCCTAACTGATAAAGAAGGGGGAAAATGAAGAAACACATTAAGCTAAATAATCTTCTTGCAATATATCCCGTTTTTGTGCATGTGTACATATAATTCATGCAATATCATCTCCCTTCAAAGCAGCTGTTCCTGGGCAGGGAAGCAGAGGGGATTTTCAGTGTTCCTCTGGAAGCAACAATGTGCCTGTAATGCACATTGGGTACTCCTTGTTTTTAGTGGTGGAACCAAAACCAGAATTAACTCCATTACTGTATGTAATATGCCCGGCATACAAATCAAACAAAATGGGGAAAATCCTGTAATATCTGTGCATGGGTTTGGGGTCTTTCATTAGAATTCAGAGCTGTGAAATACCACTGAGACCAAACGCAGCGTGCGCACGTGGTACCTGGTGGGGTCGGCCGCTCACCTTCCCTTAGGGTGGGACTGAGCTAACATGGGTTATATGATTCACAGATAGACATGCATTACTATTGTGAATAGAAACACTAATATTGTCATTATTTCAGGAGACGAGCCATACGTTGTATGGCATTGTGCATACTGTTTATGTTATTAGCAATCATTTTAATGGCTTTAGCCCAGCTGGACTTCCGCCCCTTAATTTCCCCTGAGGCAAATGAAAACAGATCTCTTCCCTTCTAAATGTTTAACACTTATTCAATTAGTTTGAATTAAAAGTTAATGCCAAACTAGTTTACGAGGGCAGGAAGTTCGCTCAGCCTCTCTGGCTGCGCAGCAGAGTCGGGCACTGGGCATCCTCTGCCAGAAGCGGCGGTGGATGGGGAGCCCAGCACTGGGCGTGCGGTCTGAGGAAAGCCAAAGGGACGGCACCGCACTGNCCCCCGGCCCCAACTCACGCCGGCAGGTCCGCCAGAGCCCCGAGTGCGAGCTGAGCGTGGCTGTGCCGTTGCCGGCCGTCTCCAGGCGGGAGGCATCGATGATGTACCAGAAGTCTGTCGCGATGGCCACCACGAGGAAGATGAAGCTGGAGACTCCCACCAGGGCCAGGAACAGGGAGAGGATGCTCAGGTTCACCCTCATGCTGCCGGGGCACGCTCCGTGCGGGGCCAACTTTGGAGGAGCAGGAGAAGGCTGGTGTTCTCACAGCACGTTTCGCTGTACTTATTTACCAGCGCTTTCCTCGTGCTCTTTGCCTGCCTGACTGCGAGAGGAGAGATGCACGCTGACGGGGAGGAGGAGGCAGCCGCACGGCGCAGCGATGTCCGCGTCTGGCACCGTGTCCATGTCAGAGCATCCCTCCCTGTGAATCCCAGTGGATGCAGGATGCAGGCAGCACCCACTCTTCCCAAAGCACAGCTGCACGGTTTCCAGGAGCACACCTGCTCGTGTCAGCGCACACAAACCACAGCACCCAGCCTCCTGCTGACCTGCAGCCCCCTGAGAGCTGCTGGGGACAAGGTAAGCAGCAGCCTCACAGCGTTGGTTTGGCAGAGCCGAGCACTTAGTGGGGAGTTTCCCTGTGCCGCCTCACTACATAAAGGCACAGCAGAGGCTGGGGCAATAGGGCGTCTTGTTTTCATGTTCAGAATTCATTCCAGGCTTCCCAGGGCACCGCTAAGTAACGCCTACTCATGAAAAATTCATTCTCAGTTTTTTTCTGGCACGGACACAGGGCAGAATGTGACATCATTGCCCATTCATGGCAACGAGCTGCCCTGTAAGGTTTCAGCAGCAGGGTAAGTCACAAGGAGCATATTCCTTGAAAGAGTATCTTTATATGAACACACTGATCACCAGCACTACAGACAGCATTTTGCTGTGCACACCCAAAGGAAGGTGTGTATTGCTGGGATTTATATAGTCCTTCCATTCGGGAATACACTGTTAAGCAACGATATCTTATACATTTTGAGCTTTTACCATCTCTTACCTCCCCAGGAGGTATTTGCAATACATGAAAGTGCTGGAGTTGCTCTACAAACTCAGCAGCTGTTACCGTGTAATTGCACGATTGAAGCTATGGAAGTGTATGGAACAAGGTGAAATGTTCTGTGACACAAATTGATCCAATAACAAGTCATAAGTTTTAAGGCACAAGTCTTAATTGGGACCCCAAACGTGTTTGTTTTTCCAGCTGTATTTACAGATTTACTTGGCCCTGCAAGCACCATGCATTGAGCAGATGTTTTGTCAGCTCTCTTCTCAGAAATATCAGAGCCATCCATTCAACCAAACCATCATCATTTTCCAGTTCAAACCAAGGGAAAGCAAAGGGTGTCACAGTGAAACAGCAGGAGCATTGAATGCATTTTGGTCCAAGCTGCTAACTGGGCGCTGTACAAGATGCTTGCAGTGATAATTTGTGTCCTGGACAGTTGTTTTCCTAATCTTGGTGCCACAACATTCTAGACATGCTTGTTTTTAGGAGCATTACTAAATAATTTGTTTTAATCAGAAAGATATGTGGAACCTGTCTGAATTAACTTCACAGAAAACAAAAGCTAGAGCCTGCTAGCTCCTGGCCCTTTTATGCCCAGACCGTGATGATAGAAAAGCTCATGTCAAGAATATATCAACTGCACAAGGAGATTTAATTTCCATATCAGCATAATCTGTTTAGGGATCCATTCTCATGCTCAGGAAAAATGAATTCCTACAAAGTCAGAAAACTAAAGAGGTCCAGTTCATCAAAACATCTTCGTGTATTCACTAGGAAGAGTTAATAATGAAAGGAAGAAGCCAGTAGTACAGATCGGCTTCACCAGAGATTTAATTTCCAATTTACTGAGGTCTCTAAAAATAACACAAAATCTGGAAGTTACACTAGGGCTTTCAGTGTAGGAAGATCTGAGATTTTAATGCAGACTTATGTTTGTGGAGAAGGAGCAATACACTTTGTGCACAACCTGCTACTCAGAAGATCAGAGAGAATTCAGAAAACGCTGCCAAATTTCCCGTCAGTTAATAGCCCACGGGGTGCAGTGTAGCAAAATACAGCATTCTGACCTCAAAGAGCCTGAGTGGGATCTCAGAGAGACTGACCACCCCCAGAAGTGGGATAGAAGAAGTGGTCAGAGTCTCACGCTGAAGCTGATCCACATCACAGGGTGTGGAGCATCGGGGAGTGGGGGGCAGCGGGAGAGAGCCAGCCCCACGTCCCAGCAAGGCTTCAGCCTGGTGAGAGTAATAGAGAAGCACATACAGCACAGGAAGAGAATCAGAGAGCAAAAGATGGGCTCCAGTTTGGGTGAAAATCAGGCGCTTGTTACATTATTAATATTTTTATTATATGACGTAAGAACCTTGAATTGTGGCATGCAATGACTTCGGTCTCTAAGCACCTCTCAAGATTAAAAAGTAAAAATAAATAGAGCAAAGCAGATTTTAAAGAAAGAAATCATGTTAAAATACGGTACTTCTATTTTCCATCTCACCCTCTGAATCTGTCACAGGGTGGGCCTTCTCCTTTTGCCTCGCCGTGGGGCCCTGAAGTGGCCTCCTGACCACAGCACTGTGCGCAGCCTCGGTGCCCCCAGCTCAGACACCCGGCCGGGCTCTGCTCTCCATCCGTGCCAGGCAGGAGGTTCCCTGTGTGTCTCTGCAGTCATCTGTCCAACTTACACAGTTCCCAGCTGAGCATGTCCACTTGGTCCCTGACAGGCTGCAGCCTCCAGCTTTTGGACACAGGATCTAGTGGTGCACCTACAGCGGGGAAAAGAGGACGGATGTAGCAACACTGAAACCTTCCCTCTTGGGCATTATCCAGACTTTCATTATCCAGATATTTTTTAAGATAATAAGGCCCAAAGTGCTCAGCATACAGATGAGCATTATAGGAGTCTTGGAGAATATCCTGATCTGAGTCCTCAAACCATGAACAAAGATTTTTTAACAGCCTGCCTCTGAAACAGGGCAGGGCAGAGATGAATGAGCTGGGTGTGGTACAAAGAGTTGACATAGCATCGAGGTCAGTGGTGATGCTGAAGTGCTCAGTTTGATAAAAGGGTCTCACTTCCATTGCACAGTCATGATTTGTCACAGAGGAAGAGTGAAGGAATTCCTACTCAAAGCAGATGATAAGGGTGACCTAGCCTGTGTGACTTTGCTTCAAGGAGATCATGGGACACTCTCACGGTCTAAATACCAGTAGGCAAAATGGTGGATTGTATCAAGCAATGGGAACCAGCATTTTTGGCTAGCCCAGCTAGCTCAGAAGAGGATGTCTGCCATGGTACTTGCAAGCAAATACAGAGGGGACACAATGAGAGGGGCGTGCAGCATGCAGGACAGCAGAGAGAAGCAGGCCTAATGAGAACCTAAATGGAGATTACTGCAATAAGCTGCTGTGTTATCTAATTATTACTCTGTCTTGAGTAGGCCCAGCTCATCTCAAGCATAGACTTCTTGGGACTCAGTCAGTGGGTGAAACTGGCTCAGTGCATCATCTGAAACAAGCAGTGAAACCTCTGTAAAGCTGCCTGGTATGGAATTCAAGTCTTTCCCTTCCACTTTTTGGTACACTACAGGTCTAAGGCAGAGAAATGCCTGAGCTGATTCACTGCTCTGTTAGGCTGAAGTGCTTGAAAAAGAAATGAGAAGTATTGCTGAGCAGAATGGATGGATGGAACTTTCTCTTACTTTCTGGAGCATTAATCAATGTTAAAGTCTTTACTAAAATTTTATGACAGCATTTGGTATAGAGCATTTACACATCAAATGCTTTTCTGCAGTTCTTCACCGTAATCTAGTTTAGAGATCCTGATTTAAAAGACGATGATTCCTGATTGCTACTGAAGAGTCAGAATGCCTTCTGTATTCTGTGGATTCAATGTGCCTGAGCATGAAGGAGCGCTTTTCATTTACCTTAATTTTGCTCTTTCCCCCTGCTTAGAGAGATTTTTTGGTGTCCTTTTAGTCAAAGTCACTGCATTGGTATTGTTTTAAGAGTCACCTGACATACGGCATACAAAAATATTAGAAAATATTCTGTAACAGTCAGCCTGTGTTGGATGTGAGAGGTCCTGATGGAATTATACCAAAGGCATGCAAATGTTCTGAATGATTCCATGGAGAAAAATGCTATAATCAGACTGTGAATGTAACTGACAAACAACCACAAAATAGTTAATGAAAAAGGAATCACTGCGGATTTTAGCTCTGCATTGCTGTAATTCAGTTTTCTTGCTGGTGAGGCAAGCTTCCCCTGGGAAGAAGTGGATATTCAGGAAATGTGGAGACACAGAAGCTGACAGCTGCACTTGCCCTTTTTAATTATTTTTCATTTAGTCCTCTCATGAACTTTTCAACTTGAAGCAGTTATTCACAAATGTTCAACCTGCTGGCCAACACTGAGGTGTGACGTGCTTGGAGAGCAAAGCAAAGTTCTCCACTGATTTTTCATCTGTGTCAACAGTCCTCTTATTCATTGCAAGTTCAAAGTACTTTGCACACAAGCTGATGCTAATTATAGTTTTCATCACTGCAGAAACACACAGTGTGTACTCTGTGCATTCATAGCATTACAGTCAGACTTCACCTTAGCTTACTGTTACATTCTCTAACTTTTCATTCTGATTTAATGCGTCTTTTATAAGAAGAGTACAATCACCTGGGGATTCAAGGGCACTGTGGTTAGTTAGAGTAGAAGGCAGCAGGCCTAACTTAGTTCCCTGCTGTACTGCAAACAATGCTAATTTGCTCTGGAAAAGCAGTTTAGGCAAAGGCTCTTGGTGCTACCTGGACATGTGGTTCCTGAAGGCCTCAATATCTTCTTCTCTTATAAAATAACAGTAATCATTATCAGGCAAATCACAGACGAGCTGGGAGGACAAACATTTGTCAGCATTGTGAAGTACTGATACAATACGGTAATGTATGGTACTAGATACCAAATTATATAAGAAAGCTAATTCTGTGCCCATAGCACCACTTGTTCTGCACTCAACAGCAGCAAGAATCTCGATGCACACACATAAATGTCAATGTGAAAAACAAGATATTAAACTACTTTTTACTGTTATATTTAGTTCCTTGGTGATCTCCCGTGGCCTTTCTGATAGCTGCTCTTTTAGTCTGACACCTAGAAAGATCTTTTTTCTCTGTCTGTGTCGTTATAATGTGACCCAAAGCTATTGTTTTAAACTACCATTTTTATTACTGTTACAAAATATATTGCTGTAGTGAGGTTTTGCGGATAGGGAATGGGTCAGTAAACATTATAGACCAACTGCTGCAGGCTTTTAAGCTTTCATGATACCTGTTCTAAAGCATCAGATCAGAATGTACCTTGAATGGAATATAATCAGCAACCAGAGCTTTGAGTATCCTTAAAAAAAAAAAAAAAATCCAGTGTATTTTCAGCACCTGGGCTGATTGCAAGGCTAAAGCTATGAATGGGGAAGATCAATCACATCACTTCTTCAGAATAGTGTAGAAAAACTGCATGTCTGTCTGGACTGCAGCGATACACAGCCTAAGGCTCACTGTGATTGCTGTGGTGCCCTCTGTCCCGCCAGCTGCGATGTCTCCGTGGGGCTGACTCCTCAGAAGAGGCTCAGACCACAGGCTGTGGTTTCTCTTCTGAGGCTTACAGAATGAATTCAGCCAGCAGGGCAAGGTTGTGTCTGACATGAGGAGTTTCCATGTAAACAATTCTCAGGTGATTTTAATTCCCATAGAAGTCATATTCTGTAGGAGGAAGGCTGCTGGCCTGATTTTTCTGATATTCCTTTTGTGTACAAGAAAGAGTGGAATCATTTACAGTGTTGCATAAGTGTGGCCAGAAGAATACCCCAGGAGTGAGCAGGGACAGGAGGCCTGGAGGAAATCAGAAGCAGAATTCCTGCCAGTGCCAGCAAAGTGAGCAGGTCTTCATCCAAAGAGCTTGTTTATATCAAGGATAGGGCCTTGTGGTTCCAACTCAAGATATTCTATGGTTCTAAAGGTCCCTGTGCCCCAGCCCTGCCCCAGCAGAGACACCCAGAGCAGGGCCCAGGCCCAGGTCCAGGCGGCTTCTGGAGATCTCCAGGGGGAAGAGCCCACAGCTCTGGGCAGCCTGTGCCAGGGCTCTGGCACCGCACAGCACAGTGCTGCTGAGGGGCAGAGGGAGCCTCTGTGCTCCAGGCTGTGCCCGTGCCTCTGGGCCTGGCACTGGGCACCACTGAAAGGAGCCTGGCTGTGTCCTCCTTGCACTCCCTTCAGATATCTGTGGACATGGATGAGATCCCCCTGAGCCTTCTCCAGCTGAGCAGCCCCAGCTCTCAGCCTCTCCTCTCAGGAGAGCTGCTCCAGCCCCTTCAGCACATCTGTGGCCCTACATGGGACTCTCTCCAGTACGCCCAGGTCTCTCTTGTCCTGGCAGCCCAGCGCTGAACACAGGGCTCCTGTTGCAGCCTCACCAGCACCGAGCAGAGGGGAGGGATCACTTCTCCATCCGCTGGCTCTCCCTCAGCTCCATAACAACTGAAGTGTTCACAAACAGTGTATTAGCTGATATGTCACTTTCCCTGAATCTGCAGAACTTGGAATGTTCTATTTTCCTTCCTGTTGCTGGCTGTTCTACCAGGCACAGTTGCAGTGTTGCACAATGTGTCACTTCAGCTCCTCTTCGGCAGTGCACAAGCAGGCCAGCAAAATTCTTCATTTTTGTGAGATGATATTGCAAGAATACTTTCAACCAGGAATATCAAAGAGAAAATCTTGCTTTTATATTTATAATGAAACAGTATTTTGCTTTGTAACTTGATGTGGTTCTGTTGAATTTGGTTTAAAATATTTTTCATACCTGATCAAATTACATTAAATTGAAAGAGCTGCTGGAAGATGACAGTTCTCTGTGAAAGCATAAATGCATCTGTTTCCTTTCATGATGTCTTTAGGCTTAGCACCAAGCCCATTAGAAAGGTCATCGGCAGGTTCAGAGCTGTTCAGAGCTCCATATCACGAGCTGAGTTAATTTGATCCTTCTTTGTTCTGATTTGAATGCTTTATTTTTGGTGTCAGGATAGTTTTGTTTTGTCTGAGTGTTTAATGTAGCTATCACAGGCACACAGTTAAGTTTATGGAGAGCTTTATTTGCTTATTGCAGCTTTGGGAGGATGCAGAGGAGGTCATTCTGGTGTGGCCCATTCTGAGTGATGAAGACACAGCGAGCTCAGTGACTGCAGCTGGGAGCCGGCCACCGGGTAATGATGGGCAAGAGCTGGCAGAAGGTAAGCAACGACTTTCATTTTCCTGTCACCAGATGTGGCTGGCCCAGACTTCAGTTTTTCCCCATCTCTCAAAAAAGCTGTCTGTATAAACTAAATACATTTGCCAAGCTGTTGGTACACATCTGCATTGCCTCCGTAAGTGCACGCAGCCCTGAGCTCGCCTCTCAGCTCATCCCCGTAGCCGGGGTGGGACTGTCCCTGCTCTCCAGGGCTCTATTGTCGCCCCTCAGGGCACTGTCCCTGCTCTCTATGGGCTGCCATGCTGCTAAAGCCCTCGTGTGTAGTGCAGACACTGCGTCTCCAGGGCTCCATCGTCCCTGAACAGCCGTCATTAGGGTACCACCTGCGTTATGTCTGCAGCCGCTGTGCCTAACGACATCATGTACGTGAAACCAGGTAACGGTGCCTATAGAAGGGAATGTTGGCAGCTCCACTTCCCACATAACATACTCTCTTGTGTATAAGACCTGTGCAGTGCCGTGGAACTGCAGCTTGTCAACCACCCCAGCACCACGCATGGTCTGCACACAGCAACGCATCTGGTACTGCACGCTGGCGACATTTTGTGACAAACACCAGCAGCTTTGTCTGCGCACTGTTAGCCCTCACAGCAGGGGGAACGCGCCTGCAGAGGCTGCAGCAGTGATGGGGCTCCGTGTGCCTCATGCCGGGAGGCAGAACCATGTTGTGTGCATTCAGACAGCCAGAGGGAAACAAATCCCCAGAGCCCTGTCAGATGTTCACCCACAGACACTCCATGAGGGAGGGAACAGCTCGCTGTGTTCCGTTCCATCACCACTCCACGCTCCAGACTGTGAATGCAGCAAACGATGACTGCATTCTCTTAATAATTCTCAGCATTTAGAAACAGATGTAGATGAATAGAAACAGAAAGACATCTAGAATCAAATACACAGTCTGCATTAAGTTCCAAGTTTTTTAAGAGCACGAATTCTTTCAGTGTTTCCCTATACAGCGATCAAGTGCACCGAGTGCAGCCGCCGTCCCGCGCCGGGATTCGAACCAGGGTCTCGGCGCTGCCGGCTGTGCGGCGCGGGCCTGCGTCAGCCGCGCGCCGGAAGAGCCGCGGGCTGCGCCATGGCGGCGGGGCGCGGCCGGGGTCGGCAGGTGGGCGCTGCGGGGGTGGGGAGCCCGGGCTGCTCCTTGGGTGCTGAGGGTGCTGTGGAGTGCTGGGGGCTGGTGAGAGCCACCTGAGCGGCTGTGCCGACCGAGCCGTGCAGTGCTCGAGGCTTTGTGTGTGAGCCACGCGTGTCACCTCCGCTCCCTAGGGCACAGCGTTGTTGTGATGTCCGCGGTGCCTCAGCGGGTGATGGACGTCGCGTTTCTTTGTCTGTTCGGCGGGGAACGTTGGCAGTGCCTCGGGGCGGGGGCGGCTGAGCCGCGGGCCCCAGGCAGCGAGTGGGGCTGTGGGGAAAGCCAGCCCCCGGGACAGGCGGGATGGTGCATTGACCCTTCGGGTGGGGGCACGGGAAGGGGCCACGTTCCCTCCGGGAGGGAGAAGTGTCCCTACAAAATGCACGGGACTCACCCGTCGTGTCTGCTCACTAACGGTGTTGGTTTCTGAGGAAGTTCGGGCTCTCTGTGCGAAGCGAGCCCCAGCTGGGCACGGTGCTGCCTGCAGGCACTGCTCTGTGCCTCCCTGGTGACGTTTCTCTTTCAAGGGGTTCTTGGTTGTTTTGAACAGGAGTTAATTAGCAGCGTTTCTTCTGAAAATACATGGTGCCTGCAGTGAGCTGCTGGCAACTGTTGCCCCACTGGAGCATTGTCTGAGCGTTGAGGCATGGCAGCTTTATCGGTCAGTGCAGCCTGGTCCTTCTCAAGTGCTGCTGGGGCAGCGCTGTGTAACTGAAAGCTGTCTGCCCTTGGCTCTAGGTCGAGCAGCCCAATGCACAGCTCGGTGTCACAGCCGAGCATGGTGGGGCTCACACGGCTGCAGCTTGCCCGAGGTCTCAGGAGCTGCATCCTGAAGTTGTGCTGAGCAGGAGTGTGGTTCCGTGGCACCCGCTGGCAGGAGGACATCAGAGCACTTTGTGACGGCGTCACAGGGGCTGCCCGGCTGCTGCTGCTGTCCCTGTAGGTGTCCCTCACTGACAGGTCATGGGAGATGTGGCGGAGAAGGAGATGGATGCCCTCACGTTCAGAAGTGACACTGTCCTTTCCGATGTGCACCTGCACTGTCCAAACCAAAGCCATCTCATGGTGCGGTTGAATGCAGTGGGACAACCAGGTAATGCATGTTTAGACTGATGGAACTGTATTTTAATTACATTCTAATATCTTTCTGATGTCTTAATCCTCCTTTGAATACTTGACAGTAATCATTACATATTTTTCTCCAGCTAGAAGCAGCACTGCTCCTTGCTTGTTCTTTAGAAAGAGGGCTAGCAGCATTCACCTCATGAAATTAACTACAGAAAACTATTAATGTGGGATTTGTAGACAGCCAGTCTTAAAAAAATCTTACGTTACTTTTTGAGAAGAGGTAACCACATTAATCTTCATGCAAGCTTCATTTTATTTATTCCTTTACTTGTCATCTCAAGACAGTGCCTTGGGAATCGTGTTAAGAAGTCAGGATGTTTCTTGCATGTAAACTAAAAGTGAGAAGAAATAGTGTCACTTAAAATAAGTAGATAAGTAATTAATTCATGATTTTTCTAAAATCTTTTAACTGATGATTTGCCGTCTGTTCCAGAGGAACCCAACAGCTTTGTTTTCTTTTGTTTGTTTGTTGTGTTGTGTTTGTTTGTTTAGAAGAATTGGCAATAACAAAGCTCAGTATAGCAACAAACTTGACTGCCTTATAAATTAAAGAATTTCCCACACCAAGGCTGGATTGTAGTGTGACAGCTTTTCCTCTAAAAATGCAGTAATAGCCTGCCACTTTGCTGTTTTTAGGGGACCTCATGGGGATTTTGTCTTTGCTTGTTTGGATTAATTTTACCTTTTGAACTGTGCTGAACACACAGAGGATGAGTGGACTTAGGGAGCAAAAGCATTTCATTTGTTGGTTGCATCCTCTGATGTGTTACGTGGTCAAATTCATTTAATCTGGTTGTCATACAAATACTGACTTTAAGATAGAATTTGTTTCATTATGTTGATTTGATTCCTAACTTGTGATATTGATTCTTCTTGCAAATTGGTTTAAGCTTATCTCAACAGAAGATCTTCTGGAGGATGTAAGAAACCATTCCTTTTCCCAATTGCTAAAATAAGTTTCTAAATCAGGTGAAATGTGAACTGTGACTGAGTAGATGCTGAGTCAAACAGCAGACAGTGGAAGTGCTTTGTTTATTCCCACTGACACAACTTAATAGCAGAAATAGTTCTTCCTAGCAAGCAGAACTATATTTCAAGTTACCTGTAGCATTTTTCAATCATCTAGATTCTTTGATATGTGAAATGCACATCCAAATGTCATGCATGTGGAAGTTGCATATAGAATCTGTTCTTACCTAGCGCTAATCTTTCAATTCTTCCCCCCTCCCACTCCATGTTCTTGCAGTATTCCTGTCGTATTTCAGACTCCTTTGGAACACAGATGATCAGGCATCTGAGAAATATGCAAGAGAAGCCACAACTGAAAGCGAACACCTGTACAGAAGTGGAGGTGAACTGTGTGACAAGGACGGGAATAATCTAAAATATGAAAGGGAATTGAATGCTGAAGGAATAGAAGCTCTGCTAGATGAGGATGGAGACTTGGAAGTGGTCAGAAGACCTCAAAGTGCCTGTGATTTAGAGTCAGAGGATGTTTTGAGGAACAGAGTGTATCCTGTAATTCTGATGAAAGGGAAAGAAGATGCTTTTGAAGATGAAAAACAGGAATGCACTTGCAGTGATGTTGTTAAAATAGGTAAGTAGTAGGCTTGTGTTTAAGGAGAAATGGAATAAGCATCTGTTCAAGAAAAACAAAAGAAAAATAGGTTGGTCTTTTAAATGAAGGAGAAGTTGTTAAGTGAAAGGAAATAATAAACCAAACATAATATTGTGATACTGTAAGTGTTTTAAAAACAAGCTGTTTTTCTCCAGATGTGATTTGAGCAGTAGAACATTATGGAGAAATGGTTTTCCTTAATTAGAGTGGAGTTTTCAGCATTATCTAGCATTGCTGTGTAGAATTAGGAGTGCTTAGTTCTAGATTTAAAAGGGAAGCATGAACTGACTTTTCAAATTTGCTACTATGGAACTTGATTTGAACAATGTTTTAAAGCAATACTCTACTTTGTTTTCACAGAGCATACTATGGCGACTCCCTTAGAAGATGCTGGTAAACAAGTACGTACTGTACCTTGCCTTATCTTGCTCTTCGTGGTTTGTGCATCAGAACTCATCCAGTTCACCTGCTTCTCTCCAAAGGTCTGGCGTGCAGCATTTCTTCTTGCTGATTATATTCTGTTTAAACGGGACATGTTCAGGTGTTGCACTGTGCTAGAGCTCGGAGGTGGCACCGGAATTACAAGCATTATCATGGGAACAGTTGCCAACAGAGTTTATTGCACAGGTAAGGCAGTTATTTTTAAGGAAGTATTTTCATGAAGCTTCCTGAAGCAGTATTTTCATCCTGGGATTTTCATCATTATCTCCTCTTTTTTTAGTTCTTAATTTGTTATCAATGTATATACAATTTTGTTGCCTATTGAGAAATGGTAAGGACTTTCACAAGAGATTGAAAAAGCAGTAGTACCTCTAGGTGCAAGAGTTTTACAACCAAATACTTTGCTGTGAGTTCAGGACAGTTTGCCTAGATTAAAATAGCCAGTATAGCAATCTAACTTTCTTTCCAGGGACGACCTGGAGCTCAGTGCTGAAAGACAAAAAGTGCAAGAAGGATACAAGGGAAGCCTCATCAGGGGAGGGAGTTTCTCTGAATTTTCCATAATCTCATCAGCTTGTGAGAAATGGGGAGAATCAGTCTGAGAGGTCAGAGGCAGAACGTGAAATATTCTCATTTTGAATATTGTCATCCCTTTTTTCCAGATGTTGGTGAAGATCTTTTGGCCATGTGTGAACAGAATGTTGCATTAAACAAACACCTGCTGGAGCCAGGAGGTAGGTGCTGTACAGACAATACTTGTGCAATTGCTTATCTATGAATTGCTTTGGAATTAAACAGTATAAATCAGTGGTAAGCTGGCTGGCATGTTTACAAGTAAAATCAAACTTTGGTCTTGGTTAAAAGTGACCCATTTAGAAAGATGCAAGAAATCTGTATGTGGTCCATAATGGGGCAGCTTCCTCTGGAAAAGAGCAAAATATTTGATCTTTCTCTGACGAGCAGTTGAGCCCAGCTGTGGCTCCTACGTAATCATTGTGTTAGTTTCACTGAGGTACTTGTGAGGATATTTGGGTGCCAGGGGTCACTTAATAGAGTGTAAATGACAGAGGTCAGACTCTGTAATTTGCAGATGAGATGTAAAAGAGAACACAAGATATTTCTGATCATTAAGTTCATCTTATTCTCCTTTTGTCAGTGGGTGACTGGTTTTGTAAAGTAAATGGTGCTCAGTCTTATTTGTTTCATACGTCCTCCTCATATAGCTTTATCGCTTGTTTCAATACTGGCTGGAAGGCCATTTGTGACTGTTGTGGTCTTTCTACATCTACAGGTGGAGAAATTAAAGTAAAAGAACTAGACTGGCTGAAAGATGAATTCTGCACTGGTAGGTTATTATAGTAGTTGGGTTTGTGAATCCTGTGTTGCTTTTTAGGTTTTGGTATCAGCTGAATGGTAGTAGTGTGATGTAATGCTTCAAAAATTAGAACACCTATTTAAGGAAGTAAAATCATCCTTTACACTTTCAAAGCTTTTCTTGGACCTTACAATTTCTGTTTAATGAAAATACTTGATGCTGCCAGACAAACAGGCTTTATAGTTTTTAGATATTCGGGTAAAGCTTCTAAATTTTAACAAAGTCTAAATTGTAGGAAGCATAACAGGAGGAAACTTTATCAAAATTTGAATGAAAATGCATTTGTTTTCCAATTAAATCTGTGATGTTGCTGCAGGGCAGTGGTTGGTTGTAAATTCTTATGTCCTTATGTCAAGTAAAACTTACACATGCCAGTCAGCCCGGAGCAGGTAGGAGATGAGACAGCAAAAGCAAAGGACTGAAGGGAACTTCAGAGAACAAATAGGGTGAGGCTGTGATTTCCCTTCAGTGGGTTGCTCGGTTGTTCTCCTTACTGGGTAGCTGATGAGCAGGGAAGTTAAAATGTTTCTTCTTTTTTAAATCTGTCAAACATTTGAGTTGGTTAAATGTGTACACCAAAGCTACCTTTTTGTTCCAGATCCTGAAGCTCTTTATAGCTGGTCTGAAGAAGAGATTGCTGATTTGCATGACCACTGTACTGTGATAATGGCAGCTGATGGTAGGAAAATATTAACAGTAAGCTTTTAAATCAGTCACTTGAGCTTTGAGTAACAACAACTATACCTGTTTTGCTTTTGAAATGTAATAGATCAGATCCCTACCTGTTCGTCACATCTCTGCCTCAAGTGTTCTGGTCTGTATTTTTTTAAGAGTTGTATTTACTATCTGAATTAGGAATAGAAGAACAACTATTGAAATTGCCTTTTCTTTCATTTGGTGTGGTAATTATGTGTAATTAAATAAATTAGTCAATGAACATAATCACACATAATAAGTGATGAAATTGATTTTCAGAAGAGTTAAAGATTTTCAGAAGAGTTCAGAAGTTGTCCTACCTTTGTCTTACATCAGATAACCTCAGTGCAAATAAAAATAGATAGGTGGCCAGACCCTTGTGCTCTATAGTGTGGGAAAAGTTTCAGGCACTGCACGTGCCCTGTGTTCCTTTGCATCTCTCTGGCTCTCTTGCTTAAGTGAAAGACTGAAAAATGACAAGCCGGCTTATCTGTGTAATATTTAAGTAAAGAAGAATTATTTTAGTCATGATATTGAAAGATATTGCAAGACTGCTTTCCAAATAGTTGCAGTCATAGTGGTATTATTTATTATTTAAAAAAAAAAATGTATGTGATATCCTGCCTTTTTTAGCTTTTCAATAAGGTATTTCCAAGCTGTGAGAAACCTTAAAATTTTGTAAGTTGCCTGACAGAAGCGATTCCCATTGTCGTGAGAGAAATCTTTTAAGATTCTTTTTATAAAGAACAGCAGTGGATACTTCTACAGGGTCAGTTGTTGCCATTAAAAATGTAATACTTTGGGGATTAGGTAAAATAATGACTGATTTGATCAGACTAACCTAGTTAAGGCGTGTTGTTTCATGCCTGAGGTTTAAGTGGACACTACGTTTAGATGCACACCCTGTATGCTCTTACTCTTTTTCCCATAGTGTTCTATGACGACGATCTGACGGACGCCTTGTTCAGAACGCTGTATAGAATCACACACAACTTGAAAAATTCTTGCACAGTTTTCCTAGCAATAGAAAAAAGGCAAGTATTACCAAGATCCTAGTGTAAGACGCACTATAATTTTACATCTTAGCTTTACTTGGAAGAAACCCCTGATTTGCCTGAAGGCCAGGTTCTGATTCTCATTGCATTAGTTGATCAAAGGCTGCTGGATGTGCCTAGTGCAAGCATTTGTTCAATTTGTTTCATTTTTATAAATGCAGAATTTGACCTCCAGAAGAGTTGGGCTTAGAATGAGGACATACATTTCCTAGCCCACATCTCTCCATAACAATTTCTCTGGTGTTTTCTCTCAAGGAATTGTGTGGTTTTGCATGGTTACGTGTTGCATTCTGTTTGTAAACTACTGTATAAATAGGCTTTGCTTAGAGATATTTTGCTTAAGCAATAGCTGTTCATGTGATTTGTTGCAAAGTGTTTGTCCCAGAAACTCAGCCAGTGATTTTGTTGAGGCAAAATGCACCAAGATCAGTGGAAAGGCTCATCCAAGATTTATTGGCCTTTAAGTCTTGTCAGCTTTTTGGAGGCAGCAGGGATGTTACTTTCTAACGGTGAAATTAATTACAGTGAGAAGTCCCACATTTTCCCTAAGCTGAAGAAAGTTACGTAGCTATTTAAGATGCCAGTGTAGGAAAAAGATTTTAAATTAAAAATTTTCTTGCCAGGCTTAACTTCACTTTAAGACATATGGATGTTACATGTGAAGCCTACAGTCATTTTAGAAATACTCTAAATGATTTGGAGAACCTCCAAGATGGAAAAATGAAATATAATGTGGAACCCATTAAGCCTGATTTCTGCCAGTTTCTCATTTATGAACGGATTGAACAGTTGGTAAGTGGCATTCATTAAAATAAATGTAATATGTTGGGCTAATAATCTCAAATTAGTTTTCAGCTGTTTATTTAGCATGAAGTAAGAACAGAAAAATAAACATTACCTTCCTACTTATTTCCATTTAGCTTTCTTTGCTTTAAAATGATTCTTGTCTGTGCTTACATAACATACACTAAATTGACATAACATGCCCTTTTCAGTTCAATGGCTGAGATTGTTTCTTTACCTTTGAGGAAATGAGTGCAATCTCCATTACTTTGTAAAATACAATTTTGGCGATTAACTAGAAAATGGACCAATACCTCTTTTCACTTCTTTGCTTGTAAAAGAGCTTTCATTTTAGAGTTTTAGTAATTCCTTTCCCAGCTCGGGGTTAAGGTAATAATGTTCTAATATATCTATGAAGAAGTTGATGAGTAGTAAGCTTCTGGTATTTAGAAACGTATCAGATATATTATTTCTGGTTATCTGATTGCATTCTGAGCACTCATGGTTTTCTCTCCCTATTTTTTTTTTGCAATTGCCTGCTCTGAGGAATATTATGCCAGCTAGCTAATAGCTTGCTAGCTTCTATAGCAGTACCAACTAAGAGACCTTTTGGGAGAACTTGCAGGTCTTGTGCTGGCTTGCAGATCTGTTATCCTGTAGTCAATGTGTCCTCTCTTTGTCTGCTACAGGATGTATGCATAGTAAGATGGTGGGGGCTGTTTCACGAGGTTGATTTATTTTTCTTAGTGCTGATACCTTCAGGCATAAAGTTTTGCATGCATGTTTTATAACAAGTTTTACAAGTGTAAAATTATGAGTTATATCTAACCATGAAAACTTATTCCTTAAATACTTTTTGTGGAAGACTACTGGTCTTTGAAATAGATACATTTTTTTAAAACACAAACAAGTTTATTTCTCATGAAGTACATTGCCACAATTTGAGATGTCACGGTGACAGGTATATGATACTCTGGTGACTAATCTTTTATAGAGAGAAAAAGCTTATCCTAATTTACTCTACGAAAAAAAGTGTCTGTTTTTCATCTTGTACAACGAATTGAGAAGTGTGTGTATGACATGCATCCGTGAGACCTTGATTCCTCAGACTATTTTTTCACCTGTATCTTTACTAGCATTGAAAGTATTTGTCAACATAGGCAAGATTCTCAGTCTAACTACTGCAGAAGATTATGTGCACCAATGAAATTACTTTGAGAAATTATTTGAATGATACCAATCTTTTTATTGAAAAGTAAAATCATTGCAAGAATAAAGAATTCAATTCTGTTGCTCTATCTTAAAGACAATTTGGTGGTTGTTCTAGGACATTACATAGCTGGATTTACTGTGAAGCACAGAGTGTGCCTTAAAAGTTGCCTTAAAGTGTGCAAGTTGAACTTTATTATAATAACAACCTACTGATCTAACTAATAACTATATAAATTTTTCTCCTCCTATAGGAATTGTGGAAGATCATTGCTGATCAGCTTAACATGACAGGGACATGAGAAAATAGAAGATCTAAGGATAATGGTTTTTTGGGGATGTTTTATTAAAAAATTTCCTGGTGGAACTGAGTTCTCAGAAAGTAATTCCATGCAGATTTGGTTTACCTCAGTAAGTTTTGGTTTTGACTATTATGACATGGCTTCTTTGCTTCTGTTACAAAACTGGTTAATGTTGATCTTCAGAGTTCCTGCAGGATGAGAAACTGTGGCAGCGACACAGTACTGCCTGCTCTCCAGGACTGGTGACTTAGGCTTTAGGTTCTAACAAAGGTATTTAACCTTTTTCCATGTGGCTGACTTGCGGATGTCGTGCGTTTTACTTTTTAGTTTTCTCAACTTAAACTCAGTCTTATCTGAGTTCCACATTATTTGTATTTATGGACAGTTGTGAAACAATCTTCTGGTCAAGACCTGTTTGGCATTCGCAGGATTTTCTTTAAGCTATCTGTTTATGAAACCCAGTTCTTCATTTTTGGTTTGTCTTATCTAAATCATTCTAGCTTAGGGCAACTGTCTCAGTTGCAAAGATACACAGTGCATTTAGTTTGAGCCTCTTAAAATGTTCTGCAGAGGTCTTTGGAGCCGTATTGTCCTGGTGGCATTTTAAGCTATTCTGTGCTTGCCAGTTTGAAGTGTCCTTCTCTCCCTCTTCAAATGTTGGAGTTCTCAACATGTATGTGTGAGGCTGGGGAGAAGAGGGTGACCCAGCATGTCTTTCCCCTGCAAATGGGGCTTTCAGTGCCTTAGCTTTTGGATTGAAGTGTAATGTATTTATCAGATCTCTCCTGTGTTAGTAATGTAACCAAAAATCCTAGTGTTTGTACTTATTATAAATTTTGTTTATGTTTATGTCACTTGCCATATGTACACTGTCACTTAAATTCTTGTGCCTGCTGGATTCTTTACCATTATGAGAATGTCATAAGAAAACTGTTCCAGCCTCTGACTCGTGGGAGTGTGCACACATTACACAGAAGCATCTGGCTGTCGTCTTGAAAGTCTGTTTTACGTTTGTGTCAGTTTGGTGGTTTTAGGTCAATTATTTCATAACCTTAATGCTCATGTGCATGAAGATATATTTTTCTCTGTTTTTCATATTCTTTAATGTGATGGAAGCTCATTAGAGAAAGATGATGGCCTTTTCCTGTGAGTATAACCAGTCAAAGGAAAACCTACATTATGTCAGCATATATCTGGCTCAATTAATGTAGAACTTCTCTGTCAGAATTCTCATTTAAACTTCAAAGATCGCACAAACAAACAAAACTCCTATATCTCAATTCAAAGATGCCCAAACTAGAGTTCCTGTTTTTGGCTTGTGCCCTGGTTTTGATGACACACCACCTCTCCTGTCCTGAGTGGCCACCATAACCAATGGAGCCTAAGACAGACCAGAGGAACTCTGTGGACTTTTGGTGGATGTTTCTATGGACTTTTCACAGGGGTGGCTTGGAAACTAAGTGAATGTTTGTGTGTATGTTGAAGGATGGTGACTGATGCATTGGATAGGGTGGGACCAGAGCATGGCTTCAGTGGTGTGGAATAAGGGGTGGATATTGTACTGATTTTGGCTGGGATAAAAGTAGCTTGTGTGGTGCTGTGTTTTGGATTTGTGATGAAAATGGTGGTGTAGCACACCAGTGTTTCAGTTGTTGCTGAGCACTGGTTACACAGCATCAAGGTCTTCCTTTCTGGTCATGTCCTTGCAGTGAGTAGGCTGGGGGAGGCATGGCCAGGACAGCTGACCCCAGCTGACCAAAGGCAGATTCCATACAGTATTGATGTCTGCTCAGTAAGAAAAGCTGGGGGGCAGAAGGGAGCGGGGGAACTTCTGGAGCTAACAGTGTTTGCCTTCCTGAGTAGCTGTTAGATGTGATTGGATCCTTGCTGTCCTGGAAATGGCAGAACGTCTGCCTGCCGGTGGGCAGCAGTGAGTGAATTCCTTGGTTTGCTTTTCTTGCACTTGCAGCTTTTGCTTTACCTGTTAAATTGTCTTTATCTCAAACCATGAATTTTTTCAGGTTAACCTTTCTGATTCTCTGCACTATCCCACCTGGGGGAGTGAGCGAGTGGTGCTGAGCTGCCTTCAGGGTTCAGCCACAGCCATTTGGTTTGTGATGTTATTGACTTGGGTGGATCAGCTGAAGACAGCTTTTGAATGTAGCTGCTCCCTTAAGTAGTGATTTTTTTGAAGGTTATAGCAAGAAATGAATATGAACTGATGTACAATAGTGTGTGTAGTTGAAGAAGATTTCTACTTGCACAATAATTCTGAAAGTATTTGGAATTATCAACAGAAACTCACCAGGCAAGGGGATGCTGTAGATCTGTTCAATGTAGAATTCAAACATTTTGCCACAACTGGCTTGAATTGGCATCTGAAAAGAAAATTACATTTGTGTCTTTGGTTGAATAATTATGAACATCACTGCTGCTTAGAAGCAAGCTGAAGTAGTATTTCCTCCTAAGGACGCAAAGCTAATCCTTCTGTTGAAGGGAAACAATTAATGTGGGGGTTCAGTGGGCGTGGTGGAAAGGTCAGCCTGCAGATTTGGGTATGACTCTTAGCACAGATGAAAAGGAATAGCCAGAAACGGGCAGTAATTCCAAGAACAGAAGACATGCAAAGAGTCTTAAAACGCCCTGGCTTTGCAGTGTTGGTGAGAGAGAGGTACGGGCTGACCTGCCAGAGAGCTGGACATGGAGTAAGGGTATCACCTTCTCAGTTTCGGCTTTAATCGTGCTTTAAGTACGTCATACGTGGTTGGATATTTCTAAAGCTCAGCACCTAAATGTACACCTTTAGCACTTTGTTGTCTGCTAGGATTAAAAGTAGGAAATTGCTTGATGTTTAGCATGCAGATTGTGACTGGAAATCAAGTTAATGTCTGCAGTGATCATATTTGTAGCATGTTATCTCTCATTATATGATCAAGGTGTTTTTTTTTTTCCCCCCCCTAATAAAGTATGAAATTTAAAAGTGGAGTGCTTGTGGGGTGGTGTATCTGAATTTTGAAAAATTGCAGCAGGTAATTCCAGCTGATCTTTTGCTGCGTGTTAGATAAAATTTGCCACAATTCTGAAATCATGAAGGAGAGAAAATACAATACAACATTTGGATGAGCACTGCAAGCTGGAAAGGTTTCTTTGTTTTCACTCATTTCATTGTTGTGAAACTCGGCAGCTTTGTTGTGAGCTTCTGTTCACAGAAGTAAACTTTGTTGTGCCATTTTGTCAAAGAAAGAAAAGTTATGTAAGAGAATTGCTTTATTAGAGGCCTTAGAGATGTTTGTTATCCCAGTTCTCCTGTAGGTGGCTGTGCAGGCACCATGCTTGTCGCTCCAGCTGCTGTGCAGCACTTCAGACAGGCCGTGTTGCAGCCTGGCGAACAGCCCTGCTGCTCAGCACCCCCTCCTTTCTGCTCCAGCAGTACTGCCTTGGAGTAACAGCTTGGGCTGAACTGCCGTTCTGCACCTCTCTGCACCTGCAGGTGTCTGTGGAAATAATCCCAAGAAAGGTAATGTTTTGTTACTGACTTTTTAGCTGACTTTTTTTACTGACTTTTTATGCTGCTGCCTCCAGCAGTTTTGGATGTTCAGGAAACATTCTCGGAAGAAGTGGATGTAAATTCTAGTGTGTGGTAGGAGCTTCTCATTCATTACAAGATCAGAGCTTAACTTGGAGCTCAACTTGTTATAGCAGATTTCATGAGATCTTCTCTTCATCGTTTTAACCTGACTTCCACAAACAGCTTCTGGTTGCTTTTCATTTTCACCAGAGACTTGAGGGTCTGTCCATTATGGTNCTCAGTTAGAAATAGAATAGAATTTGATAGTGGGTTTTTAGGTTGTTTTTTTTTTTTTTGGTTGTTTTTGTTTTCTGTTTTTTCCTTTCTGGTGGACATCTTCATGAAAATTGGAGCAGGAATTTTGTGTACTTGAGATTTCTGCTCTCTTTCATGTTGAGATCAATAAGCCCATGGACTTGAGTATCTTTTCTTGAAAGAACCAGTGTAACACTTGACTGTCTCTAGTGGGGTAGCACAGTGTGCTGAGAGTAAATTATGGAATTGATTGTTTCACAATAAATATGACTGGAGTCAATTTTGGAACGCATTAACAGTCACCTTACAGTATTAAAGGATCTTACACTCCCCCATCGCCCTGTTTCTGAGGCACTGAGCTACCTCTTGCCAGAGACCTTAAATAGCGTAAGGGGGGGAATTGCAAAGTGTGGTGGTGTAGTTTTCCTGGGGCCATGCAAACAAATCATATTAATACGAAACAGAACAGGAGGGAGTCCTGGGGAGAAAAATGAGATTCCCTGAAACCAGTGGAGGGGAATGACTGCCAGAAAGAGCCAAGAAAAATCCTTTTAACCAACATGGGATTCTTGGAAAGCCAGTGGGATTTGGAGCATCCTTGCTTTATTCCGTGCTCGGGTCAGTGCCCCACAGGGTAAAGGTGCACCTGGAAAGGAGCTGCCCCTCGGGGCTGCCAGCAGAGAGCAGGCTGAGGTGCTGGGACTGCTCCGTGCCTGCCAGGTGGCTTCTTCCAGCAGCTGGCATATGGAGGTTCCTTGAACAATGCCAGCACCCAAATGGAGTAAGGTAACATCTGTACAGGTGTGATTACAGCCCGAGCAGCCGCTGGGAGGGGAGAAGTGAAGGAGCACCCCCAGGTGCCCCAGCACAGTGTGCTCTGGCTGCCCCTGCTGTGAGGGGCTTTCCTCTGCAGCAGGGTAATGGCATTCACTTACACAATGTAAAAATGATCATGTTTGGGTACTTTTTCCCTCTTGTTTTCTAACTAACAGTAATTCTGAAAGGAGTTTGTTCCATGTTGATGCTCCTCGGGCTAGAGCTGCCCAGGCACTGCAGGTAGAACACGACCACCAGCCACAGAGCAATGAGTTCTTTGGAAAAGGAAGAAGTTTATCACCGGGATGTGTAACCCAGCAGCATCTTTGCAGTCCGTGAGTGCAGCATGTGCCATAGCACAGGAGGCTGTGCCGTGGGATCCCTCGGGCACTTGGCGAGGGGCCATCCCTCCGTAGCTCAGGAAGGGCTCTGTTTTTCCTTTGCTCAGCGTTTGGGGGCGGGTCAGGCAGCCAGATGTTGAGGCCTCTCCCAATGGGGATGCTGCGTTTCTCCCATAACCTGTCCCAGCGCCGTTACCCTCAGTGACACCTGGATGGGGGGCATACAGCGCTGCCGTCCTCACTGTAACGGCCCCCGGGAGCGGCCCAGCTCTGCCCGGGGTGAGCGGAGCTGCAGCGCCTCGAGCGCTGCCCGCA